>PGWS01024827.1:0-11565 GCA_002896235.1 Cicer reticulatum
TTTCAAAACAAAATATTAAGTAACCGAGATATTAAGAGATTCCCCATTCTTAACGCCCAGTCAACTTAAACGATTTTTCACAAACAAACCCACATTAAGTAAATAAGACATCAAGAGATTCCCCATTCTTAATACTCATTTAACTTAATGGTTTTCAAATTCCACACAAAACAAACTCAAACAAATTCTCACATTCAATTCATAATTCACACCAAAACACATCAATCAACAAACATCAAGTATGAACATGCCAAATACGACGAACACACATCAACATAATAAATTTCATTTATTCAAAATCTTACATACGTGAGGTAAATTCATTTTTCCCAAAACGATACTCCAATCCTAACAAAACTCGTTTCCACACAACCACAGATAAGGCCCTAGATGCAAACTAAAAGTTTGGAAGGAGCCCTTACCTTCGCGTTAGCTCTAACGTGCGATTACGGCACCGCGAGCAAATCCGGTAAAAATCTCCGCTCGCAACGTCGCCTCCAAAGTGGTCCCCTTAGCACCGTAGTGTGGTATGAGCAAACTTTCCCTCTAACTCTTCGCGAAATGAAGCTTGGATCTAGAAGAAACGGAGGGGTTTGTGTTTGAAATCTCAAATACCGTTTTTCTTCGTTTTCGGAATCAAAGAGGAAGAGTGGAGTGCGAACCTTTGTTCTAACACTCACCAAACCTTGGGTTACTAGTTTTGAAGAAAAGGAACGAAAAGAAAGCAAAACCAAGAAGGATGAAGAAATGGGTTTTCGCGAGGCACGGGAGGAAGAGATGGAAAATTGGAATTTTCTTTCCTTCCTTTTTCCTTTCTTTGTTTTTCCTTCCTTCTATTTCCTTCTTTCTTTATATAAACTTTTCTTTTCCTTTTCCTCCTCTAATTCCTTTCTTTCTATTCTCTCCAAGCAAACATATTATATATATATATTATATATATTAAACATACTTAACAAATATCTCAAAATATTAGATATTTGTTTAAATTACCATTTCACCGTAACGCATTAAATTCTCCGTAAAGGATTTACCGCACTTAATTTAAATTTATTTATCGACGAGTAATTCTAAATGGTGACAAAATAACTTTTTGATCCTATAAACTCCAAAATATTATTAACTTTGGCTAAAAGCCTCCGAGTCAAAATCCAAAATATAAAAAATACATAAAGTGTACTTTAAAATTATGGGTCTTACAGTTACAATGTGGTGAGTGTGTTTAGCTTTAGTTGGAGAGACAATAAACGCTAGTCATTCTTGTAATTTAGAACTTCTAAGAATAATAACTGCCCCAACTTGAAATGCTTGATTCTTTCTAACTTTTGCATGGACCGCTATTCCAAGTTTTCAATCCATCGGGATGCTCTAATTTTTGCCTAGGTTGCATTTTAAGGTTTTCAACCTAGCGAGGCCAATTTTCTATTATTTTTTTTAAGCATAATATTTCTTGACTGCATCTGAGTTTACTGGAAGTGGAAGCTCATCTCCATCCATTTTTTGGGAGTATCATAGCTCCCCCAGAGAAAGCTTTTTTCACAACATATGTTCTTCGTAGTTCGGGAGTCCACTTTCCCCGAGAATCCTTTTTTATGGGCAATATTTTCTTCAACACTAATTCTCCTTCTCGAAACTTCGAGGACAGACTTTTCTCGGTAAGCTTTTTTGAGTCTTTTCTGATATAGCTGACCATGACACAAAGCTATCATTCTTTATTCTTCTATGAGATTCAATTGGTCATATCGTGATTGAACCCACTCTGCTCTTCTAGTTTTGTTTCCATCAGGACTTTGATCGAGGGAATTTCAACTTCGATGGGAAGTACCGCTTCCATTCCCTACACCAATGAGAAAGGAGTTGCCCTGTTGAGGTACGAACAGAGGTTCTATAGCCATGTAATGCAAATGAAGCATTTCATGCCAATCCTTATATGTTTCCACCATCTTCTGTATGATCTTCTTGATATTTTATTTGCTGCTTCTACAATCCCATTCATTTTTGGACGATATGGAGAAGAATTATGGTGCTGAATTTTGAAACTATCACACAACTCTTTCATCATTTTGTTATTCAGATTAGTCGCGTTATCAGTGATTATCTTATTTGGAAATCCATATCAACAAATCAGATCTCTTTTGATGAATCCTACAACCACACTTCTCGTCACATTGACATAAGAAGCGGCTTCAACCCATTTTGTGAAATAATCGATAGCTACTAGGATAAACTGGTGTCCATTTGAAGCCTTAGGCTCGATGAGTCGAATAACATCCATTCCCCATATTGAAAATGGCCATGGTGATGTTAAAACATTCAAAGAGGTGGGTGGTACATGTATTTTATCAGCATAGATTTGACATTTATGACATTTCTTTACGTGACTAAAGCAGTCAGATTCCATGGTCAACCAATAGTAGCCAGCCCTTAAAATTTTTCTTGCCATTGTGTGCCCATTTGCATGAGTTCCAAAAGAACCTTCGTGAACCTCTTGGATAATTTTCTCCGCTTCTGCATTATCCACACATCTGAGGAGAACCATATCATGATTTCTCTTATAAAGCACATCACCATTTAAGAAGAAATTCATTGACAATCTCCTTAAAACCCTTTTGTCGTTCTCTGAAATACCCAATGGATATTCCTTATTCTTAACATATGATTTGATGTCATAAAACCACGGCTTGTCATCCAACTCTTCTTCTATTGATAAGCAATATGCAGGTTTATCTCTTTGTTGAATCTCTTTATGACCGGCACGTCTTGATTAGTGGTTATTTTGAACATTGACGACAAAGTGGCCCAAGCGCGTCAGCTAACTGGTTTTCTTCTCGAGGGGATATGGTGAAAAGTAAGCTTCTCAAAGTGTTCTGTCAATTCTTTGATATGGGTGTGATACAGAATCAATTTAGAATCTCGCGTTTCCCACTCTCCTTTCGTCTGATGGATGACCAACAACGAGTCTCCATATACCTCAAGAAAATTTACATTTGATTCAATAGCTGCTTTAATTCCCATAACACATGCTTCATATTCTGCAATATTGTTTGTACAATCAAATCACAACCTAGCCGTAAATGGAGTGAACTGGTTCTCTGGAGAAATCAAAATGGCTCCAATTCCATGCCCTAACGCATTAGAAGCACCATCAAACACCAACCTCTATTTTTCTTTATCAGATGATTCAATCTCTTCAACTAAAGTCATTATGTCTTCATCGGGGAATTCACACTGCATTGATTGATAATCTTCTACCAGTTGTTGGGCTAAGTACTCTGCTAGTGCGCTTCCTTTGATAGATTTTTGTGTAACATATACCAAATCGTATTCTGATAGCAATATCTGCCAACGGGCGATCCTTCCAGTAAGAAAAGGTTTCTCAAAGATGTACTTAATTGGGTCCATTTTAGACACCAACCAAGTTGTATGACATAACATGTATTGCCTCAACCGACGAGCAGCCCATGCCAATGCGCAACATGTTCGTTCAAGCAGTGAATATCTTGTTTCACAACTGGTGAACTTTTTGCTCAAATAATAAATAACATGCTCTTTCCTACCAGATTCATCATGCTGCCCCAGTACGCAGCCCATTAACTCGTCAAGTACTGCTAAGTAAATAATAAGTGGTTTCCCAGGAACAAGAGGCACTAGGATGGGAGGTTTTGATAAGTACTGCTTAATCTTTTTGAAAGCTTTTTGACAATTCTCATTCCATTCAACCTTTTGGTCTTTGCGCAACAATTTGAAAATCGGTTTGCATGTAGCGGTGAGATGCGATATAAACCTCGCAATGTAATTCAATCTACCCAAAAAGCCACAGACCTCTTTTTCCGTGCGTGGAACCGACATTTCTTCTATTGCTCTTACTTTATCTGAGTCCACCTCTATCCCTTTTTGACTAACGATAAACCCAAGTAACTTGCCTGATCTTACACCAAATGTGCATTTAGCAGGGTTTAAACGGAGTCTGAACTTCCTTAGTCACTCAAATAACTTTTGAAGGTTAACAACATGGTCTTCTTCTGTCCGAGATTTTGTAATCATATCATCCACGTAAACTTCTATTTCCTTATGCATCATGTCATGAAACAAGGTTACCATTGCTCTTTGATAGGTTGCCCCGACATTCTTCAATCAAATGGCATCACTTTATAGCAAAAAGTCCCCCATTGTGTCATGAATGTAGTTTTCTCCATATCTTCGGGAGCCATCTTGATTTGATTGTACCCTGAGAAACCATCCATGAAGGAGAAAATAGAGTATTGAGCAGTGCTATCCACTAGGACATCAATATGAGGTAGAGGAAAATCATCTTTAGGACTAGCTTTATTTAAATCCCGATAATCAACACACATTCGAACCTTTCCATCTTTCTTTGGAACTGGTACAATATTAGCCATCCATTGAGGATATTTTGCTACTGCTAAGGAATCAGCATCAAATTGCTTCTTGACCTCTTCTCTAATTTTAAGTGACATATCAGGTCTCATCCTTCTCAACTTTTGTTTAATTGGAGCATATTCAGGCTTGAGTGGTAGCTTGTGTTCAACTATGTTAGTATCTAGCCCAGGCATATCCTGATATGACCATGCAAAGACATCCACATAATCAAATAAAAGTTTAACCAACTTTTCTCGTTCACTTTCTTTCATAGACATACCAATTTTAACTTCTTTCTTATCATGTTCATTCCCTAAGTTGATCACCTCAACAGGTTCTTGATAGGGTTGGATTATCTTAGCTTCTTGTTCAATTAAGCTTTCTAGTTCTGGGGAAGGCTCACAGTCATCTTCACAATCCTCATCAGCGTGATTAATTAGACGTTCAAAATTACAAGAAAGGGTTCTAGCGCTGCCATTTTCAACATATTCATTTTCAACTCTGCATTGTTTAAATTAAGAAGAAAAAACATGAATAAGGATTGCCAAAAAAGAAAAGAGAAAGACAAAGCCAGTTGGAGAATTCAAAAATGCATTTATTTATAATAAGTACGGAATTGAAATACATATGCCCTAGTTAATTATCCTTACAGCCTTGGGCATAGCAAAAGGAGTTTAAAAAAAATACATAATTACTTTGAACATGAATTAACAAACACGGGAAACTCAAGGATCTTCCAATTGTTGAGACTGGTGTTTGGAGGACAAGGATACAGTAGCTTGAGGGTGTCATCATCAACATGATCCTCTTCTGTAACAGCCACTTGATGAGCATATATTATTTTGGCGCTTTGAAAAGTTTGGCGAATGTCACAAATAGGAATCTTCTGTGAATTCGGTCTCCAGTTTTCTCTTTTTCCCTTCGCAACCTTCTCTTTATTAGCTTGAGTAGGTACATATCCCAACCCGTACCTATTGTTCTTTTCTGGTATTTCTATCAACTTTCCCAAAAAAACTCCTCCTTCCAACATAGATTTGGTAAACTTCAATGATATGGTAGATAGTTTTGGTTCTTTTAAACGATATTCTTCACCCATGAAGACGACATTGGCAATTTCTAATGCTTGAAAGGAAGTCTCTATGGCTTCTTATGGGTTTTAAATGTAGCTTGTAGAAGATAAATGACTTACTATCATATCTTCTTCCCCAAATATTATTACCAGCTTATTGTTCACTATAAACTTTAGCTTTTGATGGACGGTGGATGTCACTGCTCCAGCAGCATGAATCCATGGTCTCCCTAAAAGACAACTGTACGCCAGTTTAATATCCATTACTTGGAAGGTTATCCCAAAGATGTGGGGTCCGATTTGAATTGGCAGGTCAGTCTCACCAACCACTTGTCTTCTAGATCCATCAAACGCTTTCACCACCAAAGCACTAGGCTTCAAACAGGCTCCCTCAACAAGTAGTTTTGATAGTGTCGATTTAGGCATGACATTTAATGATGAACCATTATCTACTAGCGCTCGTACAAGAATATGATCGTGACACCTCACAGAGATGTGCAGTGCTTTATTATGCTATGTCCCTTCAGCTGGTAATTCATTATCACTAAAACTCAGGCAACTACTAGCTGTGATGTTACCGGCAACTCCATCAAACTGATCGACAGTGATACTGTGAGTAACATGGGCTTCATTTAAAACTTTCATCAGTGCCCTTCTATGTGCTTCAGAATTCAATAACAAGGAGAGAACTGATATCTTGGAAGAGGTTTGATTTAGCTGATCCACCACCTTATATTCACTTTGCTTGACAAACTTCAAAAATTCATTAGCTTCTTCTTCAGACACCGTCTTTTTACTGATCTCTTGTCCCTTTATGGCATGATACATATCTTCTTTTCCCTTTTCTCTATTAACCTCCTTTTTCCTAAGTTGTTCAGGAGTGTATACTCGACCACTCCGAGTCATTCCACCAGTTCCTGAGATGTTAATGACATCAGTTCCTTTAGGTTCACAACCATCACTTGGTTGATGATCTGCCAAGTGAGACTTGACTTCGTATTTCCACGGTACTGCCTTGGTATTTCCATAAGGAAAAGGGATTGGTGTTTGGACAATTATTGCATTTGGCTTTCTAGGAGTTGACTTAAGATTCTCTTTTTTGTAAAGAATTTCCAATGGTTTTGGGAAAGATATATTATTTTCCACACACGACCCCATGGTGAACACATGACCATCTGTTGCATATTGGTCTATCCCATCTTCAATGACATTGATAGAGGCATCCCTGTGACCCGGCAAGGGATTACTCCCTATGTTGGGACCATCCTCTTTGAAGGTAAGCCATTTTGCGTTAATCAATTCTTGCACTTTAGATTTTAAGGCTTGACAATCTTCGATGGAATGCCCCACAGCTCCTGCATGGTAATCGCATTTGGCATTTGGATTGTACCATTTTGGAAATGGTGGTTCAAGAGGTTTCATTGGTCTTAGGACTACCATTGAATTTTGAAGTAAGTGAGACAACAATTGGCTGTACGTGACGGGAATTGGATCAAAATGAGTTATCCTTTTTTCTCGATTGATAGGTGGTCTGTAGTGATTCTAGATTGGGTATTGATTTTATGGGGAAAATGCAGTAGGTGGTGGTTGATAAAAAGGTGGTCTTGAAGGGTGATATTGAGTTTATGAAGCTTGTGTGGTTGCAGCCACATATGGATAAGGGATGTAAGGAGTTTGTGGTATCGGGGATGGAAATTTGGGGTCGATAAGAATTGATGGGTGGAAATAGGAGACTATGGGGTTTACATTACAACGTTAGCGTCTCCTTCTTTCTTTTTGAGAATGTCGTCTGGGGTCGTTTCACGCTATTGCTGCACATACGATCTTGCCACTCCTCATCCCACTTTCTATCCTTTCTCCTATCATGACAAGGTCAGAAAAGTTTGATGACATACTCTCATCATCTTGTCATAAAAAGGCGACTAGAGAGTATCCAAAGACATACCAACCCATTTCTCTTTCAGATAATGGGGGTTTCTACTTGTGAGGCCATTTCCCTCCACCGTTGTGCGTATTCTTTGAAAGCTTCGTTGTCATTTTTCAATGAATTTTGCAATTGCATCCTATCAGGGGCCATGTCAACGTTGTACCTGTATTGCTTCAAAAAGGCATCAGCTAGGTCCTTCCATGAACGAATTTGATTTCGCTCAAGATTCATATACAACTTAACGATGCCCCACTCAAACTGTCTTGGAAAAAGTGAATGAAAAGTTTATCGTTATGAGCATGAGATGCCTTTTTTCTGCAATACATAGTTAGATGATTTTTAGGACATGTGTTGCCCTTGTATTTTTCAAACTCAGGAACCTTGAATTTGGGAGGGATAGTCACATCAGGAATCAAACACATATCGAAAGCTTCAAGGCCATAAACTTTATACCCCTCGATAGCTTTTATTCGCTCTTCCAAGACGTGGAATTTTTCCTTTGATTGTGTATCATCCCCTATGTGAGGTTGATGTCAATTTCCATTAGTATCGAAATGGGTACTTGGGGTGCAATAAAATGGAATATTTTTTGAGGTTGAGTGTTTTGGGGTGGCATATAGCCAAAAGGGAGATGGAATTTGTGATTGGTTTGGGTTTTTGGGGGTTGCGACTAAAGGTGAGTATAACCGGTGTGAAGACCATACATAGAATATTGCTAGTTGTTGTAGAGGTTGCTGGGTAGTCGGAGTAAAGCCTGGTGGGTAGAAGGAGTGGTTTGGTTGTTCTTCATTTGCAACCGGAGGACTCATATGTATTCCCTTCCTTGACAAAGCCTGTATTAGCTTCTAAGATTTGATCACCTTGTCCTTCAATTGGTTGACATCCATTCTCATCACCTTCTTGATTTTGCTCAAGTTCTTCCATGATTCTTCGAGTTTGCACGAGTCCGATAAGGGTGTCGAGGAAACAGCTTTATTGATTTTCCTGTGTTTTTTTTTTAAATAATAAATAAATTTATGAGTATTGTATTAAACATGATGGGAATGGACAATGCAATTATTATCTTTTTTTTTTTTTTACATTTTGGATGTTGGGGAATCATAAGTCTGCACGATTATTAATGAAAGAAGAATATGGGAATCGATAAACAAAATAGCAAATCCTTCATTGATGACAAAAAAGTACATTGCATTTAAATTAAAAGCTATATCGACTATGGTATTTCAATCATCTTTTTTCAGAGGACAACCAATCTTCTACTCCAATTCTTCTACTAAATGTTTGCAATATTCGACGAACTTGTTAGACTTTGATTGGAGAGTTGAGTGGATGCATTACTGCATCAATCTCTCTTAAATGTTTTGGAATTTTTATGATTGCCTGATTAGCTAGCATTGCCAATTTCGAAAAAGCAATCTTTCCAATGCTTGCCTTTTATCTTCCAACTCTTTATAAATCTCTTGGTTCTTCAATTTGCCTAAGCAACACCATGAAACGCTCCTCCCAATATATGGTTTCATCCTTCAAGTCATTAAAGATCTTTTCTTGATAATCAATGTAATTCTTCAACTCACTAGAAGCTTCCATTCTACTTTTGTGTGCATCTTGGTGTTTTTGAGAGTAATTCTTTCAATTTCTTCCTTCTGTTGCCTCTCATTCCTTACTTGACTCTCATATTTATCTACCATTTCTTTCAGTTGTTTCTTTAAATCTTCAAACTCTTTTTTTATTTTCTTCTCAGAGCTTGCTGATTTTGTCCACAATTGCTTCCACATATAGTCTTCTTCAATAGCTGCATTACTTTCTTGCCTTCGCACATCTAACTCTTCATTTGCGCCTCTTAAACTGACTCTTACAAGTGACTCTTACAACTGACTCTTCAAGTTTATTTCCTTTTTCGACTTTCAACCTCTTGTTGCTTCTCTCGATAAACTGACTCTTACAAGTGTTTTCTAATCTTAAGTTGTCGTTCTCTTGGGAGACTTTTTCTAACCTCGCTTGTAGCTCATTTTTCTCTTCTTCAGATTTTAGCAATGATGATTTGAGTTCTTCTATCTCTTCATTTGAACCAAGGATAGGTTCAGGCATTTCTTGACCATTTGAGGCTGTATTGTGGAAAGGCAGCTTGATTTCTTGGACTCTTTTCTTTACCCATTATTGATAGGGTTCTTTTGTGGCTGCCAACTTCTACATCCGAGTATTTTTCCTTTTCTAATGATCAACTCCCAAGCTCGACTTATCCTTCTCAACATTGGTGGGTCTACTATACCCTATTGTGCAAAACAAAAGCCTCAAATGACCTATAATCTGGTTTATCCAACATGGGGTAGCCAAGTTGTCTCAGAGCTACCATTGGATTGTAATTAATACATCCTTTCGTTCCATGAGAGGTATATTTGGAAAATCTCCGCATCGGCATATTACCTCTTCCACTCCTTGTTCTCTATAGTACCATAAAATTGTATCCCCACTAAGGCTAGCTATACTCTGAGCCCCATTCACGATTTACTCTTAACCCCAACATGATACCCTTTCTTGAACATGTGAGACACAAACCAAGTATATAACACCTGGAACACAACACAAAATTGTTCCCCCCTTCTTCTCATGTCGCATGTGCAGAGAGTAGTATACATCAGCTAGAATCGCGACAACTGGGTTTTGTTTATGTTTGTTAAAAGCTAAGAATACATTTATGGCAGCAAAAATCTACAAAGTTATCAAGGTTTGGGAATATAACAATACCATAGATAATGAGGGCCAAACATCTATAAAGTACTCCATTCTTTTTATCGGCTAAATCTTGGCACTTTTTGCTCTAGATATTTTCTGAAAACCATGAATGCCCCTTTTTCCTCTTTTGTACTTGCTAACTCTCTTATGTCGATCTTCACACTTCAGCAATTGTGTCCAATTCGGTGGGTTGCCCAGTATTATCGATAAGGATTTCCTCTTTCTAGGGAGTAACCCATATTCGTTCAAATTCCTCTAATGTTGGGGCCAACTGAAAATCTTGAAAGGTGAAACATCTTAGAGAGGATCATAATACTGAAGTCAAATGCTGTGAGGGCACCTGTTTGCACATTTTACTGCCAGAGATTTAGGATCTTCCATATTTGTGAAAGAAACTATCACGTGTATATGTTTTCATTTGATTGATGATGTCCTTTAAACTTTTCAAATCAGGTTGCTTGAACTTTAAAAGTAAGGTTTTCTTTTTTTTCCGCGATTCCCATTGTCCATTAAATAACAATGTGACTAAGATTTGTATGATTCCCAAAAATCATGAAAATTTATGCAAAATGCTATAAGTTTTATTTTTTCTTAGAAAAAGAGAAAAAAATGTCATGCGATATGAATGAAACTATATATAATATATGTATATAAACTCTTGAATATAGAATATAGCATTTATTGGTTTTTTACGGATATTCTTACAAATGAAAGGGTTTCTTATTGGGCTTATGAAGTGAAGATTTCCAAGGGAGGGCTCTATGGTTTAAACACGGTTCCTAGAGCCAATAATCCTTATTTGAAATAATTGCCAACAAACAATAGGTAAACTATTTGGAGTAGAATTAACCTCAACATGGATCAAATCTTAAGGTGAGATCTTCATGCTAACCAAACAGGATGTACATCCAGAAGGCTACCACTACGCGATCTTGAAACTAAGCTTAAGTTTTGTTCAAACCCGGGTATAAGGTTCCACTCATAAGTGTGTGTCTTAAAAAAGTGTAGGTGTTGAATAAACATAATTCAATAAATCCATAATACTAACAAAACATATATACATATATAAAATAAATTAGTATAAATAAAATAAAAATGATCTACTAGCTTAAAAGAATATTATAATGTCAGCTAATACTTATTAAAAAAATAATAAACACATAAAGAAAATGAAAATAAAAAAATAAACAAATATAGAAAAAGTTAAAAAAATATTATGCACAATTAATTTGTTAGGCTTGACTCTCTAAATGTCCCCAGTCGAGTCGCGAGCTGTTGCGGCCTAAAATTTCGAGTTTTCATCGAATTCAATGGAGTCGCCACCAAAATTTATTTTAAAATAGGAAAAATATTGGAAAATCCTTAAAAATTAAAAAATGGTCTTTGAAACCGGATTTTGAGTTCGGGAGTCGATTATGTGTAGGGAAGGTATTAGCACCCTACAACATCCGTTAAAATA
>PGWS01024828.1:0-11131 GCA_002896235.1 Cicer reticulatum
CAGACTTTTTTCTCGTAAGCTTTTTTGAGTCTTTTCTGATATAGCTGACCATGACACAAATGCTATCATTCTTTTTTCTCTAGAGATTCATTGTCATATCTGATTGAACCCACCTCTGCCTCTTCTAGTTTTTGTTTCCATCAGGACTTATGATCGAAATTAGGAGGAATTCAACTTCGATGGGTAAGTTACCAAGGAATGAAGCTTCATAATCAACCAATAAACAAACGCGAATTGAGTATATATCTGTGAGAATAGGCACCACCTGTTGAGAGATATCGAGGAAACATAAGGTTCTATAGCCATGTAATGCAAATGGAAGCATTTCATGTCCCATATCCTTATATGATTTCCCACATCATCTCTCTGTAATGATCATTTCTTGATATTCCTTATTTGCTGGCCTTCTCAAATCCCATTCCTATATTTTTGCGACGATATGGAGAAGAAATTATGGTGCTTGAATTTTGAACCCTTATCACTACACTCTTTTCATCATTTTGTTATTCAGATGGAGTATCCGCGTTGTATCAGTGATTATCTTATTTGGGAAATCATACATCACAAACAAATCAGATCTCTTTTCATGAATCCACCTACTGGATTCGCAATTGACCACTACTATCTCACGAGAACATTGAGGATATATAGAAGACGGCAGTCTTCAACCCATTTGTGAACTAAACGATAGCTACTGAGCGATAAACTGGTGTCCATTGGTGTTGAAGCCTTATGTGTCTTGATTCCGATGAGGGCACCTATTCTACCTCGATATAGCAAGGTGATCCATTCCCAACATATTGAAACTATAGCCATAGGTGTAATAGTTAAAAAACATTCAAAGAGACTGGTGTGGTACATGTATTTTATCAGCATAGAACTCATGCTTTGACATCTTAGATGACACTTTTCTTACTATGACTATTCCCAAGCAGGTCTGTGATTCAGGAGTCACACCAATTAAGTGGTCATTAGGTAGCCAGCCCTTAAAAAAATTTTTTCTTTGCCATATTGTGTGCCCATTCCGCTGCATGGATAAGGACCCTAGCTGAACTTCGATGAACCTCTTCGATACAAGTCAGGTGACAGTCTCTGGACTTACTCCTCCGCTTCTGCATTATCCACAATCTGAGGAGAAACATATCATGATATTTATACTCTAAAAGACACATCACTTGCATTAGAAGAAATTGCAGATTGACAAGCTCCTTAAAACCCTTTTGTCGATTGGCTCTGAAATACCCAATGGATATTCTTATTCTTAACATATATTGATGTCATAAAACCACGGCTTGTCATCCAACTCTTCTTCTATTGGATAAGCAATATGACAATGGTCTTTATCTCTTTGTGAATCTTATATGACCGGCACGTCTTGATTAGTGGTTATTTTGAACATTGACGACAAAGTGGCCAAGGCTCACTAACTTTTCTTCTCGAGGATATGGTGAAAGATAAGCTTCTCCAAAGTTTCTGTCATTCTTTGATATGGGTTATACAGAATTCAATTTAGAGATCTCGCGTCCACTCTCCTTCGTCTGATGGTCATGACCAACAACGAGTCTCCATATACCTCAAGAAAATTTACATTTGATTCAAATAGCTGCTTAATTCCCATATACACATGCTCATATTCTGCAATAATTGTTGTACAATCAAATCACAACCTAGCCGTAAATGGAGTGAACTGTTCTCTGGAAATCAAAAGGTCCAATTCCATGTCCCTAAGCGCATTAGAAACCATCAAACACCACCTCTATTATTCTTATCAGATGATTCAAATCTCTTCAACTAAAGTCATTAATGTCTTCATCGGGGAATTCACACTGCATTGATTGATAATCTTTTTTATACCAGTTGTTGGCTAGTAACTCTGTAGCGCTTCCTTTGATAGATTTGTTGTGTAACATATACCAAATCGTTTTTTCTGATAGCAATATCTGCCAACGGCGCATCCTTTCCAGTAAGAAAAGGTTTCTCAAAGATGTAACTTAATTGGTCATTTTAGACACCAACCAAGTTGTATGACATAACCATGTATTGCCTCAACCGACGAGCAGCCCATGCCAATGCGCAACATGTTCGTTCAACAGGAATATCTTGTTTCACAACTGGTAACTTTTTGCTCAAATAATAATAAACATGCTCTTTCCTACAGATTCATCATGCTGCCCCAGTACGCAGGCCATAACTCGTCAAGTACTGCTAAGTAAATAATAAGTGGTTTCCGCGGAAACAAGAGGGCACTAGGATGGAAGTTTTGATAAGACTGCTAATCTTTTTGAAAGCTTTGACAATTCTCATTCCATTCAACCTTTGGTCTTTGCGCAACAATTTGAAATCGGTTTGCATGTAGCGGTGAGATGCATTAAACTCGCAATGTATTCAATACCCAAAAAGCCACAGACCTCTTTTTCCGTGCGTGAACCGATCATTTCTTTCTATTGCTCCTACTTTATCTGAGTCACCTCTATCCCTATTTGACTAACGATACCCAAGTAACTTGCCTGATCTTACACAAAAGTGCATTAGCAGTTTAAAGGAGTCTGAACTTCCTTAGTTCACTCAAATAACTTTTGAAGTTAACACATGGTTTCTTCTGTCGAGATTTTGTAATCATATCATCCACGTAAAACTTCTATTTCCTTATGCAACATGTCATGAAACAAGGTACCATTGCTCTTTGATAGGTTGCCCGACATTCTTCAATCCAAAGGCATCACTTATAGCAATACCCCCATTGTGTCATGAATGTAGTTTCTCTCCATATCTTCCGGAGCCATCTTAGGAATTTGATTGTACCCTGAGAAACCATCCTATGAAGGAGAAAATTAGATATTGAGCAGTCTATCCACTAACATCAATATGAGTAGAGGAAAATCATCTCTAGGACCTAGCTAATTTTAAATCCCGATAATCAACACACATTCGAACCTTTCCACTTCTATGGAACGGTACAATATTAGCCATCCATTGAGATATTTTGCTACTGCTAAGGAATCATCAGCATCCAAATGGCTCTTGACCTCTTCTCTAATTTTAGTGACATAATCATGTTCTCATCCTTCTCAACTTTGGTTTATTGGAGCCATATTCAGCTTGAGTGTAGCTTGTGCTTCAACTATGTTAGTATCTAGCCCAGGCATATCCTGATATGACCATGCAAAGACATCCACATAATCAAATAAAAGTTTAACCAACTTTTCTCGTTCACTTTCTTTCATAGACATACCAATTTTAACTTCTTTCTTATCATGTTCATTCCCTAAGTTGATCACCTCAACAGGTTCTTGATAGGGTTGGATTATCTTAGCTTCCTGTTCAATTAAGCTTTCTAGTTATGGGGAAGGCTCACAATCATCTTCACAATCCTCATCAGTGTGATTAATTAGACGTTCAAAATTACAAGAAAGGGTTCTAGCGCTGCCATTTTCAACATATTCATTTTCAACTCTGCATTGTTTAAATTAAGAGAAAAAAAAAAGAAAAAAAATATGAATAAGGATTGCCAAAAAAGAAAAGAGAAAGACAAAACCAGTTGGAGAATTCAAAAATGCATTTCTTTATAATACATACGGAATTGAAATACATATGCCCTAGTTAATTATCCTTATAGCCTTGGGCATAAGCAAAAGGAGTTTAAAAAAATTACATAATTACTATTGAACATGAATTAACAAACACGGGAAACTCAAGGATCTTCCAATTGTTGAGACTGGTGTTTGGAGGACAAGGAATACAGTAGCATAGGGTGTCAATCATCAACATTGATCCTCTTCTGTAACAGCCACTTGATGAGCATAATATTATTTTGTGCGCTTTGAAAAGTTTGGCGAATGTCACCAAATAGGAATCTTCTGTGAATTCGGTCTCCAGTTTTCTCTTTCCCTTCGCAACCTCTTCTTTATTAGCTTGAGTAGGTACATATCCACCTCTACCTATTGTTCTATATCTAGGCTTTTTCGTATCAACTTTCCCAAAAAAAACTCCTCCTTCCACAAAGATTTTGGTATACTCAATGATATCGGTAGATAGTCTTTGGTTCTTCTAAACGATATTCTTCCACCCATGAAGACGACATTGGCAATTTCTAATGCTTGAGAAGGAAAGTCTCTATGGCTTCTTTATGGGTTTATAAAATGTAGCTTGTAGAAGATAATGACTTATCTATCATATCTTCTTTCCCAAATATTATTACCAGCTTATTGTTCAACATAAACTCATTAGCTTTTGATGGACGGTGGATGTCACTGCTCCAGCAGCATGAATCCATGGTCTCCCTAAAAGACAACTGTACGCCAGTTTAATATCCTTACTTGGAAGGTTATCCCAAAGATGTGGGGTCCGATTTGAATTGGCAGGTCAGTCTCACAACCTATCTTGTTTTCTAATCCATCAAACGCTTTCACCACAAAGCACTAGGCTTCAAACAGGCTCCCTCAAACAAGTAGTTTTGATAGTGTCGATTTAGGCATGACATTTAATGATGAAACCATTATCTTATACTAGCGCTCGTACAAGAATATGATCGTGACACCTCACAAGATGTGCAGTGCTTTATTATGCTATGTCCCTTCAGCTGGTAATTCATTTATCACTAAACTCAGCAAACTACTAAGCTGTGAATGTTACCGGGCAACTCCATCAAACTGATCGACAGTGATATCGTGAGTAACATGGGCTTCGTTTAAAACTTTCATCAGTGCCCTTCTATGTGCTTCAGAATTCAATAACAAGGAGAGAACTGATATCTTGGAAGGGGTTTGATTTAGCTGATCCACCACCTTATATTCACTTTGCTTGACAAACTTCAAAAATTCATTAGCTTCTTCTTCAGACACCGTCTTTTTACTGATCTCTTGTCCTTTTATGGTATGATACATATCTTCTTTTCCCTTTTCTCCATTAACCTCCTTTTTCCTAAGTTGCTCAGGAGTGTATACTCGACCACTCCGAGTCATTCCACCAATCCCTGAGATGTTAGTGACCTCAGTTCCTTTAGGTTCACAACCATCACTTGGTTGATGATCTGCCAAGTGGGATGTGACTTCGTATTTCCACGGTACTGCCTTGGTATTTCCGTAAGGAAACGGGATTGGTGTTTGGACAATTATTGCATTTGGCTTGCTATGAGTTGACTTAAGATCTCTTTTTTGTAAAGATTTCCAATGGTTTGGGAGAAAGATATATTATTTTCACACACGACCATGGTGAACACATGACCATCTGTTGCATATTGGTCTATCCCATCTTCAATGACATTGATAGAGCATTGACCCTGTGACCCGGCAAGGGATTACTTCCCTATGTTGGACCATCTCTCTTTTGAAGGTAACCATTTTGCGTTAATCAATTCTTGCACGTTTAGATTTTAAGGCTTGACAATCTTCGATGGATGCCCACAGGCTCCTGCATGGTAATCGCATTTGGCATTTGATTGTACCATTTTGGAAATGGTGGGTTCAAGAGGTTTCATTGGTCTTAGACTACCATTGAATTTTGAAGTAAGTGAGACAACAATTGCTGTTACGTGACGGGAAATGATCAAATATGAGTTATCCTTTTTTCTCAGTGATTGATAGGTGGTCTGTAGTGATTCTAGAGATTGGGTATTGATTTTATATGGAAAATGCAGTAGGTGGTGGGTTGATAAAAAGGTGGTCTTGAAGGGTGATATTGAGGGTATGAAGCTTGTGTGGTTGCGGCCACATATGGATAAGGGATGTAAGGAGTTTGTGGTATCGGGGACTGGAAATTTGGGGGTCGATAAGAATTGATGGGTGGAAAATAAGAGACTATGGGGTTTACCATTACAACGTTAGCGTCTCCTTCTTTCTTTTTTGTGAATGTCGTCTGGGGTCGTTTCACGCTAGTTGCTGCACATACAATCTTGCCACTCCTCATCCCACTTTCTATCCTTTCTCCTATCATGACAAGGTCAGAAAAGTTTGATGACATACTCCCAATCATCTTGTCATAAAAAGGCGACTGGAGAGTATCCATAAACATACCAACCATTTCTCTTTCAGATAATGGGGGTTCTACTTGTGAGGCCATTTCCCTCCACCGTTGTGCGTATTCTTTGAAAGCTTCGTTGTCATTTTTCAATGAATTTTGCAATTGCATCCTATCAGGGGCCATGTCAACGTCTTGTACGCTGTACCGGTTGCTTCAAAAAGGCATCAGCTAGGATCCTGTCCTATGAACGAAATTTGATTTCGCTCAAGATTCATATACCAACTTAACCGATGTGCACTCCACTCAAAACTCTTCTATGGAAAAGAGTGAATGAAAAGTAATATCGTTATAGAGCAAATGAAGATGCCATTTCAATGCAATACATAGTTAGTTGCATGAATTTTTAGGACATTGTTGCCTTGTATTTTTCAAACTCAGGAACCTTGATTTGGGAGCGATAGTCACATCAGAATCTAAACACATATCGAAAGCTTCAAGGCCATAAACTATTATACCCCTCGATAGCTTATATTCGCTCTTCCAAGACGTGGAAGTTTTTCCTTTGATTGTGTATCATCCCCTATGTGTAGTTGATGTCAATTTCCATTAGTATCGATAATGGTGATGGGTACTTGGGGATGCAATAATGGAATAATTTTGAGGGTTGAGTGTTTTGGGGTGGCATATCAGCCAAAGGAGCATGGAATTTGTGATTGGTTTGGGTTTTGGTGAGGTTGACGAACTAAAGGTGAAGTATACCGGGTGGCAAGAAGACTTATACATAGAATATTGCTAGAGTTGTTGTATGAGTTTGCGGGTTAGTCGGAGTAAAGCCTAGGTGTGTAAGAAGTGAGTGGTTTGGTGTTCTTCATTTTGCACACGGAGGATTCTCATATGTATTACCCTTCCTTGACAAAGGCCTGTATAGCTTCTAAGATAATGATCAACCTTGTCTTCAATTGGTTGACATCCATATTCATCATCACCTCTTGATCATTTGACTCCAATTCTTCCATGATCTCGAGATATTGCACAGAGTCGATTAGAAATCAGGTGTCGAAGGGAACAGCTTTATTGATTTTTTCTGTGTGTCTTTTTAAATATAATTAAATAAAATTATGAGTATGTATTAACATGAATGAATGAAGAATGCAAATATTATCTTTTTTTTTTTTTTAGCATTTGGTGTTGGGGAATCATAAGTCTTGCACAATTATTAATGAAAGAAGAATAGTGGGAATCGATAAACAACAATAGCAAATCCTTCATTGATGACTAAAAAAGTACAATCGCATTTAAATTAAAAAGCATAATCGATATGGGTATTTCAATCTCTTTTCAGAGGGACAACCAATCTTCTACTCCAATTCTTCTACTAAATGTTTGCAATATTCATGACGAACTTGTAGACTTTGATTGGAGAGTTGAGTGGATTGCATACTTGACATCAATCTCTCTTAAATAGTTTTGGGAATTTTTATGATTGCCTGTTAGCTAGCATTGCCAATTTCGAAAAGCAATCTTCCAATGCTTGCCTTTATCTTCCAACTCTTATAAATCTCTTGGTTCTGTCAATTGCACTATCAACACCATGAAACGCTCTCTCCCAATATATGGTTTTCATCCTTCAAAGTCATTAAAGATCTTTTCTTGATAATCAATGATACTTCTTCAACTCACTAGAAGCTTCCATTTCTACTTTTTGTGCATCTTGGTGTTTGAGAGTAATTCTTCAATTCTTCCTTCTGTTGCCTTCATTCCTTACTTGACTCTCATATTTATCTACCATTTCTTTTCAGATTGATATTCTTTAAATCTTCAAACTCTTTTTTTAGTTTTCTTCTCAGAGCTAGCTGATTTTGTTCCTACAATTGCTTCCACATCATAGTCTTCTTCAATAGCTGCATTACTTTCTTTGCTTCGCACATCTATATCTTTCATGTTGCGCCTCTTAAACTGACTCTTACAAATGATCTCTTACATTGACTTCTTCAAGTTTTATTTCCTTTTTTCGACTTTCACCTTTGTTGCTTCTCTCAGATAAACTGACTCTTTACATGTTTTCTAATCTTAAGTTGTCGTTCTACTATGTGGAGATCTTTGTCTAACCTCGCTTGTAGCTCATTTTTCTCTTCTTCAGATTTTAGCATATGATGATTTTGTAGTTTCTTCTATCTCTCTACATTTTTAACCAAGTGATAGGTTCGGCATTTACTTGACCATTTGAGGCTGTATAGTAAGAGAAGGCAGCTTGATTCTCTGACTCTTTCTATTTACCCATAATTGAATAGTGTTCTTTTGTGCTGCAAGATTCTTACATCCGAGGTATCCATTTATCTTTGATCAACTCTTCCTTGCAGACAATCTCGACTTTATCCTTCTCAACTATGTGCAGTTGAGTCGGTCACTATACATCGCAGTATAATGTGCAAATAACAATACCTCACGTGAGAAGATGACCTATATATCGGTTTATCAACATGTGAGTAGCCTAGTAACATTCTTCAGAGCTACCCATTGGAATTCGTTAATTAATACATCCTCAGTCGTTCCCATGAGAAGGTATATTTGGAATATCTCCGCATCGGCATATACCTCTTTCACTCCTGTTCTATCTATAGTACAAATTAAATTGTAGCAATCGATCACACTAAGGCTGCTCATACTCTGTACCCATTCACGATTACTCTTAACACCCAAACATGAACCCTTTCTTATGAACATGTGAGACAACTAAACCAAGTTTATATAAACACAATGGAACACCAAACAAAAATTGTTCCCCCCCTTCTTCTCAATCCGTCGCATGTGCGAGAGTGTAGTAATACATCAGCTAGAATCGGACAACTGGGTTTTGTTTATGTTGGTTATAAAGGCTAAGAATACATTTATGGCAGCAAAATCTACAAAGTTATCAAGGTTTGGGAATATAACAATACCATAGATAATGAGGGCCAAAACATCTATAAAAGTACTCCATTCTTTTTTATCGGCTAAATCTTGGCACTTTTGCTCTAGATATTTTCTTGAAAACCCATGAATAGCCCCTTTTTCCTCTTTTGTACTTGCTAACTCTCTTATGTCGATCTTCAACACTTCAGCAATTGTGTCCAACTTCGGTGGTTGCCCAGTATATCGATAAGGATTTCCTCTTTCTAGGGAGTAACCCAATATTCGTTCAAATTCCTCTAATGTTGGGGCCAACTGAAAGTCCTGAAAGGTGAAACATCTTAAGAGAGGATCATAATACTGAGCCAATGCTGTGAGGGCACCTGTTTGCACATTTACTGCCAACAGATTTAGGATCTTCCCATATTTGTGAAAGAAACTATCACGTTGTATAGTTTTCATTTGATTGCTGATGTCTCTTAAACTTTTCAAATCAGGTTGCTTGAACTTTAAAAGTAAGGTTTTCCTTTTTTCCGAACCCATTGTCCACTTAAATAACACGTGACTAAGATTTGTATGATTCCCCAAAAATCCTGAAAATTTAAGCAAAATGCTATTATGTTTTATTTTTTCTTAGAAAAAGAGAAAAAAAATGTCATGAGATATGAATGAAACTAAAATATATAAACTCGTGAATCTATGAAATAATTTATTGGTTTTTTTACGGATATTCTTACAATGAAAGGGTCTATTGGCTTATGTAGTGAAACTCTCACCAGGGAGGCTCTATGGTTCTAAACACGGTTCCTAGAGCCAATAATCCTATTTTAGAATATTGTCAACAACAATAGGTAAACTATTTGAAGTGACAATAACCTCAATAGGATCAAACTCTAGGTGAGATCTTCATGCTAACCAAACAGGATGTACATCCAGAAGGCTACCACTACGCGATCTTGAAACTAAGCTTAAGTTTTGTTCAAACCCGGGTATAAGGTTCCACTCATAAGTGTGTGTCTTAAAAAAGTGTAGGTGTTGAATAAACATAATTCAATAAATCCATAATACTAACAAAACATATATACATATATAAAATAAATAGATATAAAATAAAATAAAAATGATCTACTAGCTTAAAAGAATATTATAATGTCAGCTAATACTTATTAAAAAAACAATAAACACATAAAGAAAATGAAAATAAAAAAAATAAACAAATATAGAAAAAGTTAAAAAAAAAAATATTATGCACAATTAATTTGTTAGGCTTGACTCTCTAAATGTCCCCAGTGGAGTCGCCAGCTGTCGCGGCCTAAAATTTCGAGTGTTTCTCGAATTCAATGGAGTCGCCACCAAAATTTATTTTAAAATGGGGAAAATATTGGAAAACCCTTAAAATTGTAAAAATGGTCTTTGAAACCAGATTTTGAGTTCGGGAGTCGATTATGCGTAGGGAAGGTATTAGCACCCTACGACATCCGTTAAAATAATTAATTGTGCAAAATTTTATGCAAACTTTATTAACTTAAATATATTGAATTTTTTAATATTAAATATGAATACAAAATTGTTTTTTAATATAATGTGATTTTTGAGATAAAAGTGTATTAAAAAGAGTAGAAAAAAAAGAAACTTTTTATTAGTCGTGCGCTTGTACAAGAGTGTGGTCTTCGCTTTACGTATCTCCCGGTATGAATGGAAGAAATCAAAGCTACGTAGGTTCTTGGGAGAAATGTGATGCCTTTGAGCTTTTAAATAAATTGTATTTTGGTTATAAAAAGTAAAATTTGACGAACTTAAAAAAGCTTGCTTGATATTGAATTAATTATTTTAAAATATGAGTTTTAAGACGAGTCGAATTGTAGCAATTCGTGTCTCAAAACTCAAGGAAGTAAAAAACAGATGTCACATTAATTTTAATCCTCTAAGAAAGTTTTTTATTTTTAAATTGAGGTTTTAAAACCACAAATGTTTAACTTGTGTCTTAAACGAACTCCAAGATCTAATTAAATTAAATTTTAAAAAGTTGATTTTAATTCCATTTATTTATAAAAATAAATTTTAAAGCTATCAAAATATATAAATTATATTATGCAACTCATGGATTAAAATATGTTATTTTTAATTAACTTTCAATAATTTTTACTTATTAATTTGGTTATGATTTTTTTAATTTATTAATTTATTTGTGAAGATGAGATTTAGAACCACCAAATTGTCACAATTTGTATTCTAATAACTCAAAAATTAAAAAGATGTCACATCTAATTAATTTTTAATAAAA
>PGWS01024830.1:0-10071 GCA_002896235.1 Cicer reticulatum
AAGATTTAATTGCATTTGAAGTCTCCTAATTTTTACTAATTTATAAAATTGATCCATCTATTTTAAAATTTAACAGTTTTAGTTTTTCATTCTGATTTTTTAATTTTTTAACTAAAAAAATAGCGATGTATGATGTTTTAAATAACGTGACATTTGATATCATAAAGTAGAATGATTAACATCCATAAAATCGTAATAATATTCTCTAAAAATTTAACTTTCAACTTCAATTTTTTTATTTTTATAATTTAATTAATGATATATGAATAATTAATTCATCTATGATTCTATATAATAGAATTGTATGTCACATCATGTAAAATATGTCAAATCGTTATTTTTTAGTTCAAAAATCTGAAAGAGAAACCAAAACTATCGACTTTTAAAATAGAATGATCAATTCCGTGAATTGATAATAATAGAGGGACCAAAACTGCAAGTAAAACAATTTTAAATTAATTGACTTGATTATCTATTGAAGAAAAAAAATTATACAAAATTGATTATATTGATTTTATTGAATGATATTTTATTATTATAAAAAATATATATTTTTATACTAAAGTGTTTAAAAATATTTTTTCATAAAAAATTTAATAATTTTATTAAAATATAATTATAGACTTTATAAAAATTTGGTTTAATTGTAGTTTTGGTCCCTCTATTTTAGATGAATTACGAAAATAGTCCTCCCTATTTTATTTATTCTTAGTTTTGGTCCCCAAACAGAATTTTGATCCAAAACTTGATGAAATATCATTTTTTTTGCGCTTATTTAAGCCACACCATGCGTCAACATCTCGTGGTGTAACAATTGTACCTGAGATCTATGATAATAAATGGTGTAATGTGGCTTAATAAATGACACTTCATCAAGTTATAGATCCAAATTATGTTTGAGGAACCAAAATTGAGAATAAATAAAATGGAGGGACTATTTTCGTGATCCAGCTAAAATAGGGGACCGAAACTGCAATTAAGCCAAAAAAATTCGTATTTAAATTTGTTTTAAACCTTTTTAAGTCTAAGGTCGTCCAAATTTTTTTTGAAAAAAAATTGTAGAGATTAAAACAAGACAAAAAAAACACTATATTTCCACTTGAAAAGGTTATGGTGTATATATAATTTCTACTTTGATGTATAGAATAAAATGGTTAATTACCTATCAAGTGCCTCGAGGTATTTCTGTTTTCTTATTTCAAAGTATATGTTGATTGAGTGACTATTGTCTTCAACTTGTGTGAATCCCGAAAGATATTTCTCAACATCATTCCACTTTCCTGCAAGTACCAAGTCCTCAAAATACTTCAAATCAAAGTACAACCCGCTTTCACGCCCTAGCCTGTGAATTAACAAAAGGTTTTAAACTAAAATAATAATTAAATGTGTAGTATTAAACAAATTAATAGTTATATTCATAAATAAATAAATAAATAACGTTAAGAATTGCCAATGTGGCATAGAAAGAGACACATACGTGAGTGCGGTTTCCCTTAAACCTTCCTCGTCAAAATATTGTAACACTAAGTAGACAAGCTCTTCGGTGAGATTAGACATCTTGATAACACTTTCTTGTTACACTAAGTATATTTCAATCACCACCAATATCCAATCTCTAAAGTGTCTGTGACATGAATTTAAGCGTGGAAAATGTATTTATAAATAATCGTAGTGACAAAATAAAATTAAACAGTATAACAAACAAAATTCTAATCATATCATGTATCCCAAATAAAGAATCTCCTCAAAGCTTAATAAAATTTTATAACTTATTAGTATCCCAAATTGGTTTTTTTTTTTTTTTTTTTTTTTTTTTTTTTTTTTTTTACAGAAAATTGGTTTAAATCTTAAAGTAAGATAAAGTTTCAATAAAAGAATATTACAATTATTTTCTTCAAATTAGCATTAATAATTGACAGTCAATTTGACTCTTCGAAACAATAGTGGTAAGACTTTTACTTTGAAAAAATATCTTTTATTAGATTCAAATGAAAATAATATCTAGAAACACATAAATTATAATCAATAAAAAAAAAGAATCACGTAAATTAAAGCTTAAAATTTAAAAAAAATCACATAAAATAAGAATTTTTTTGGAGTATATAAATTAAGAGAGTTCATAAGAACAAAATTAAGATATTCTAATAGATGTCATATTTGGCATGAATTGCGGAAAATTTATTATATATTGATTTCAATCTCAATAAAAAAAAATTTAATTATTGGAATACAAAATGGTTTTATTGAAAATTTATCACCTTTTTAATATTATTCTCTTCAACTTAATATTATCACCTTAATAATATTATTCTCTTCAACATAGTAGAAACTTTTTTTATAAACTTAGTAAAAACTTTAATAGTTATAATAAATGAAAAAAATATTATATAAATAATATTTATGAAAATTTAATGTGCTTTTTGGACTTTGTGGTATAAAGAAATTTGATTTGATTTTTTATATTTTTTTATTATTACCTCTATTATTTGAGAATTTTACGCTTTTAGTCTCTTATTGAATTTGGTCATCCAAAAAGGTAATTTGGCATAGATACGTGACAAAATTTGTGAAGAGGTGGCAAAGTAAATTATTTTTACCATTTATATACTTTAATAAATGAAAAGAATTTTTTTTTAAAAAAAAAAACATAAAATAAATTAAAAGAAGTCAAACAAAAATAAACATAGCAATTCAACCTACACCTGTTAGTAATCACATGAATCAGACTTTAATGGAAAAATCTGTTTTAATTGAATATAGATGTAAAGTTTTTTCGAAATTAAAATTGAGACGAATACGTGTTTGAAAATGTTGATATATATATATATATTTTGCGAGTGCTTGCTCCACCAATAAAATAATATATAATAATTTTTAAATTTTATACACATAAAATTAATTATTACATTTAATATTTTATATATTATAAATTTAATAAATATCTTTAATTTAATTTTAAGTTTATCATTTATACAAATTAAAAAAAAAATTAAAAATTAATTATAATTTAAAATTAAATTAAAAGACCGTTTATAATATTTAATTGCCTATGGCAGTTCAGGGAGGCAAGTTGTCTATACTGAATAAATGGGAGTTCGGAATGCAAATTCCGGCCCCGCGAACTCACTTGTTGGAGAATGGAAAAAATGTGAGAATCTTTTTCATCTTAGAAACGAGGATCCCTCCCGTGCTTCTCTCTCTCTTGTGCATCTAGACGCTACTTCTTTTAATTCTTTTTCAAAGATTTGTTTTTTCAGCTGAAACAAATGTAGCTCTTGCTCGTTTTTCCTTTTTCTGTTGAAGGTAGCTAAAGGGATTTGTATTGGAGTTGGGTCTTTGGTGGGGTTATAAAAATTGAGATGATTTGTAAGGTAATTTTCTAAAATATATTTAGAATTTTTCAATAGCTATATTAATTTAACCAAATAAAATAATTTAATGTATTATTTGATTATATGGTTACAATGTTTAGGTTAATGCATCTCTTAGCTATTGAACCAATGTTAAGTTATTAAGAGTTACTATATTTTTTAAGAGTTGTTTTTTTTTCTTCATCAATTAGTATGAATTACTCTATAAATAGAGACACTTTAGAGGTTGAAAGGACGACACAAATTTCATGTTACATAGTTAAACTTCTGTAAAAAATATTTATAAGTTATTTTTTCTTTTCTCTAGTGCGCAAAAGTAAATGAAGAAACTTTATTATGTAAACTATCATTGATTGATATGTTTGATGTGAATGTGAATTCACTTCAAGGATTCTAAAGTATTCATCGGTTAATTCGTTTGCATCCAATATTTATAGACTGGTGGAGGCGAATTGAACCTAAAAATTTGTTTAATACACACACTTTGAAATTTATTTGTACAACTTTCATCATCATTAGTTTCATCTTCTTCTAATTCAAGATTTGCAACATACTTCTAATAAAATATCCAACAATCTTTAGATTCGAATTTGATTTTAATTTATTTTTGAACAATTAGAGAAGATGAACAATCACATATTTATTATTACAGTGAAAGGTACACAATTACCTTAAATGAATTTATGATATACATGATGTTCTAAATTCATATATAATATCATAAAAGTTAATTTAACGAAATTAATTTAGGCTTAGTTGCAGTTTTGGTCCCCTATTTTAGCTGAATTGCGAAAGTAGTCCCTCCATTTTATTGCTCCCCAATTTTGGTACTCCAAATAAAATTTTGGTCAAAAACTTGATGGATTGACATTTTTTAAAGTCACACCACACCATTTATGATCATAAATTTCAGGTAAATTGTTGCACCACAAGATCTTGAGACATGGTATGACTTAAATAAACAAAAAAAAATATAAAATTTCATCAAGTATTGTACTAAAATTATGTTTGGAGGACCAAAATTAGAGAGAAATAAAATTAGAAAACTACTATCGTAATTTAGCTAAAATATAGAGACTAAAACTGCAATTAAGCCATTAATTTAAGAGGGATTCGCTATTATAATATTAAACGACCACATTCCTATATTTAAATATACATGTGATATGTTTGAAGGCAAACTTGGTGAATCATCATTTCTTTAGAAATCGACCCATGAACCACAATACGAAATTACATACTCGTCTTAAAATTTGAAGTTTAAACGTTATTATGGATACCTTTAAATGTTATAAAAAGTCAATTTATTTTGAAAATCAAAATTTGTGATATATATTGTAAAAAGAATGACAATTAAGTAAGAAACTTAATTTATAATGATCTAAGTATTTTGTTTTTGTTCACATTAGATTTAACATGGATATTTAGATTAATATATGCATATGATTTAAAAACAATTCAAGTATGAGAATTTTTATAAGTATGAGAATTTTTATAGGTATGAATATGTTTGATTAATGATAAATGCTTGTGACATTTGGTGTTTATTTTGTGAATATTAATCATTATAAAATATTGGATTTGCATTCAATTAAATAGGTTGGATAAAAATAAAATCTTATAAATTTATTACGTTACTTATTGTTATTAAATTTCAAAATTGAATTGAAAATAATATTTATTTTCGGTATTTAAGTGTAGTAGCAAAAATTGCCATGAACTGCTGTGGATTATAAGGGTAGGTGTATGCGGTATTGTCATTTGGGTTCTATATTTTATGAAGGGCAGTGTGTGTGGCGGTGGATGTCTATGCAAATTAAAGTAAATAAATAATCTAATATCTTTAATTTCTTATTTGACTCAGTAATGTGACAACGTAAAGATAATATTAAACCATGATTCTACCCGAGACATTTAAAGTTAAGAAGTCATATTGAATGAAAATAATTGGATAATAATGGCTAAAAGTTATCCATCAATTTTTATCGTTTTATATATCACAAACAAACTTAATTCAAATTACTTATAAGAGATATGCTTTTAATGTTTTTTCCAAAGACACACTTTGTATCACAATAAAAACAATAATGTATTCTGTTATAATGTAGATTAAAAAAAAATAGACATATAATTTTAATTGGATTTATAAATGATGTTCATCATTTCAACATGACCAACAAATTTCTTCGGCGGAAAACCTTGGGTTGATAGATCCGCTATCATTAAACATGTTTTAATATGTTCAAATAATACTCCTTATTTATGCATTTATTATTTAATCAACAAGTACTTCAAATCCTAGTAAATCTTTAACGGCCTAGTTATATTGTCGACAATACCAAATCCTAAAGTAAAGTTTCGCAACCATAATATTTGAATTATTTTACTTTTTTAAGTAAAATTTAATAATTGAAGTATAAGAGATACTCCAATCCATCTACAAAAGTGATTAAGCCCCAACATCATAGTGGCCAACCACCGTCAAACTTCTATGAAAAATTGCAGAGGTTTTAAAACCTCATATACTCGCAAGTTGACCAAAATACCAATAGGTAATCCTTAAAGCATAGTCACTAAATACAAACACACATAAATTTCTCCTACAAATTATAACAAATGTTGTCATAAACCAATCCACTTCCATCCACAATACGCACACCAACGAGTCTAGATCGCTCAACACCTTCGTACTCAGCAGATGAATGTCCTGCTGGCTTATTCATTTTTACGAACAGTTTTGTTATGAACATAAAAGTCCTTATAACAAGATTGGAGAGAAAAAAAAACCTTTTTCCTTCTCTGGGATCCAAATGCAACTTTCCATGGTATTTTCCGATTCACTGCCATCAATCAACCTGTGCAATCAAAATAAATACCTAGCACTACGCGAAGAAACCTATTTTACAGTGCTTTTTTTTTAAGTCATTTACAGCGTTTTTTTTTATTTAAAAATAAGCGTTGTAGCATCCAACGCTGCAAAAGATGCAACAACACTTTTTAAAATAAAAAATTGCTATAAAATAGGTAGATATATTGCGCGCTTGTTATACTCGTTTTACAGCGTTTTTTGGAAAAAAAATGTTGTAAAATGTGCATTCAATAGATGCATTATTATGCACCTATTACAGCGTTTTTTGGAAAAAGTGTTGTAAAAGGTGCATTCAATAGATGCATTACTATGTACATATTACAGCGCTTTTTTGATAAAGCGCTGTAAAAGGTACATTCAATAATGCATTATTATGCACCTATTACAGCGTTGTCTTTTAATTTTTTTTCTAAAATCATTTTCATCCAGAATCAGTTCACACAATCATTTCACAATCAGTACACAACAATAAAACTATATAACTTTATAATTTAACTTTATAACTTTACATATTTTCACAATAAGTTCACAACATATTCATATACATATTCACATATTGAACACAACACAAAACTATATACATATTCATATAACTACATATTCACAACTTTTCAAATGTGCCCTATTCATATACATATAACTATTAGAACTACACAAAACAGAACTACCATATATTCATAGCAAATCAAATCAAAGAACTACCATAACTATCCCTTGCAGCATGCCATTTCCCAGCAAATCAAATAATTTTCATTTCAATCACATACTGCCACCAGTCTTCCTTTATTTCAATTAGATCTCTTTCAGAGTATGTTGAACTGGAATTGTCAAAGTACTGTGCGATATAAAAATTGAACATAAATAAGTTAGAATCAAATATATACATAGTTTATATATGAAAATCAAATAATGAAAATACCGTACCGTTTCTAGGATTATAGTTTGATTCATATCAACAATCTCGTTCATGAATTGCAATATATAGTACCCACAGTCGATGTCGTTAGTTTGATGAGGGCACTATAAAATAAAACATATAAGTCAATAAATATGTGTGCATTGATAGCAGTATAAGTTCAACATGCATTTTAGTGAAACAAAAATCTAATAAATACAATACCTGAAAAACAGAAGAACAATAGGGTTACGGCGCATAAATACGAATAAAGAAGAACAACGCATAAATACAAACGGTTCGTAGGAGAGTAGGGTTCGCAAAAACAAAGATGGTTCTCAATGACAAGGAGAATGAAGAGGATCAATGGCCTCGTTTTACAGAAAAGGTTTAGCGCAGTCTTTTAAGAAATTTTCCACAAAATGATAAATCAGATCAACAAAAGAACCCTTAAGTGATATTGAACTGAGATGATCAATCACGGTCCCAGAAGAGTATGATCTAATCGGAAGGCCATTGATCACTAAACTTTATTGATGTATTGTGTAGACATAATGTATCGTCAAGATATACATTAATAGTTCTACAGAATTAATCAAGATGCAATGCATGTACAAACAATATTAATCATACAAACATAAAGTGCAAATAAATAACGAAGTTCGTAAGGGATTATGAGAGAGATTTGCAGCAAGGTTTATCCTGGTTCAGTCTGTCAATAAGACAACCTACATCCCAGTCCTTGTACATCCAACTGCCGATTTCAGCTTCATTCAATAGATAAGAATTGAGACGCTTTTACAGATTTTCCAGTTTCCTCGGAAACCCTATCTATCTAACTCATATCTCTTTCCTATTGCTTAACCCCTTGATCCTTGCAGCCACTCGTCAGACTCACACAAGATCACAAGTACACTCCTTCTTATGATCTTCCTTTCAGTTTCACACGTCTACAATGGTCCCACAGGTTTCTAAGCTGGAATTACTTGATCTCCTTCTTGGAGTCTCCTTAGCAGGCCACTGCACAGTACAGGTTAGCTAACACACATTCAAAGTACAACTTCCCTGATGATCCTATTCACCAAAGAAGATCGCCACCAGTTTCTAGCTGTGGATTTTTCATCAGTGTTTCTTTATACACAAAGTAATTTTACAACCACGAAGTAAAACAAGAATACAAATTGTGCTTCAATCTCGTATCAATGTATCTCTACACAAGGTAATGATGGAAGTTCAATGACAAGATTGAGGTGCTATGTGAGATGCATGTACTCTTTTCTCTCGAAGAATTCTTTTTCAGCTCTCTAACATGATTATGTAATAATCTGATGGGGTTGATCTGAAAAAGACAATATCAAAAATGTTGTCAACAAAGTTCTTAAGATTCTTCAGTGTTCTGATAGTATATTCATAGTATACATTGATCAGTGTTATGAAGTATATGATTATGTTTAAATGCGAGAAGAATGGATTTGATAAACTGTTTATATAGTGTTCTGAAAACAACATGTAAATCGATTACCAATCGATTCATTCAAAGTGGATAAAACACGCTTAATCGATTTGCCAAATCGATTATTGCAAGTCTTGTTTTTCTTGAATCTTGAAAACTACATAAACTAATCGATTTACCAGATCGATTTCTTTAATAAAGCACTTTTCAGAATAAATCGACTGTCAACAAAATATACATAATCGATTGTGGTCACGAACCTAAGAGTTCACTGTGATTTCAAATATTTTGTATCTATATCTATTGTGTCAATCGATGTGTTTAAATAGTGACTTAGCTAATATTTATGTTAATCCGTCCAATGAGTGCCAATCGATATTTGGTAGCTATTTGGCCTGAAAAGTTTCTATTACGCGAAAGAATGTTTAGTTCAAGTTCAGATTTACTTTTATATATACAGTCGATTGAAACCAAAACGTATAAAACAATGATTGAAATTTTCACAATAGATTGTCCAATCGATTGTGTTTGTCACAGGTCATGTTACTTTTCAAATATTATTTAAGCAATCGATTTGCCAATCGATCAGCCTTGTCCCTGTGACTTTCCCAATCGATTTCCCAATCGATTTGTTTCAATCAGTTTTTACTTTGTGATGTGCACAATCGATTTGTCAATCGATTAGCCTGTAAAACAGGTTGCCACTGACTTGCGCAATTTTTATTTCTAATTGTGCCAGTCGATTGCCTATTCGATTGTGTAATCACAAACAGTGTTATTCCTTACAACCCTTTTTATGAAATCGATTTCCTAATCGATTTACTCAGTGGATTTTCAACTTTTGTTGATTTCTTGAGTTCCAAGCAATTTGTCTCAAGTGTGTAGGGTTGAGTTATTGTTCCTGAAATCTTGCTCAGTTAAAATGTTAGATTTATTATATGATGTATGAACATTGTATGTTTGTTAATTATGTCAAAACTAGGATTAAGAGGACTAAAGTCCAACAATCTCCCCCTTTTTGCATAAGTGACAATCATACAATTTTAACTTGAGTTGAGCATTTCAAGATATAATATTAACGACATTTTATAGCATCATATGTACCATTATCAGATTATAAAAACAGAGTATCAGAGCATCCTAGCATAACAGTACACATGCTATTTATAAAAAATCAGAGTCATTTTAAAATAAATCAATATCAGTCATCAGAGTAAAAATACAAGTTATATAAAAAAAATACAAGTTATAAACAAACAGGTTATAACCAAGTTATAATATCTCTGAATCAAACAAGTTATAATTTCTCTCCCCCTTTGTCAGTTAATGCAAAAAGCGGTAAATGGAGAGATTATTAAAACAAGTTTTCCTCCCCCTATGTTAGTAAACATATGCACTGGGGAAAAATAATTTATCATAGCAGCGAAAAGATCAGTGTATCAGAGCAAAAACATATGCAGAGTATCAGAGAAAAAAAATATGC
>PGWS01024832.1:0-18475 GCA_002896235.1 Cicer reticulatum
GAACGTATAGCAGCAGGTGACCATGTTGGATGAAATGATTTGATGTATGCTGCTGCACTAGATACGTGGGGACAAGACATTGATGTTCCAGATACAATATTGAACTCCAATTTTCGTTTTTCACCAAGAAAACCAGAAATTGAAGCAATTGGAGACCAAGCAGCTATAATGTCTACTCCAGGAGCAATCAAATCCGGCTATAATTAATGTTAAACTAAAAAGGTTAATTACAAATATTGTTAAAATGATAAATATATATTTAATTTATTCATTCATAGAATGAAAGTAACCTTGAGAATGTCTGATGTAGCATTGTTAGGACCCCTTGATGAGAAAGAGGCAACCACAGGTGTCGACGTATCTCTTAACTCACTGCTCTTAAATATAGTTGCAGTTGGAAAGCTGCAAATTGATTAATACAGTGAACTTTTGATTAGTAAGGTTCTTTAAATTATTGTTAGCTAATATATAATGTACAATTGATACCTTGTAGAGCGTATGTATTTGTGTATTTTGGTGGCATCCTTCAATTGAAGGTAACATGCAGGCAGGGGTAGGAGAATGCAGTATCATGAAAAGTTAGACCTTGCAGCAAGACACCAGCAGCACCAACTCTAAAGGCCTCTGGGGCTCCTATGCTTGCATCACATAGAACAATTTTCCCCTTCACCAGTTTACCATCCAAAGAGTTGGTTGAGCAATTACTGCAATTTTAAAATAATTTTATTAAAAAAATATCGATTTTCAAAATATTTTCTCTAGTTAATAATACCCATTTTTGATCACAAATGAATATTTATAAATTAAATATATTATTTATTCTAATAAAGATGCTATTCATTTTGTAGTACTTGTAAAAAAATGTGTATTTTTAGTCTTAGTAAAGGGACACATGTAAGCAATACCATTAAACTCATGTTTTTAAGACTTAGGTAGAACAACAATCATTTAGAGGAACTCAAAATAAATTGTTTGTGAATTTTAAGGATATAAAGGCAAGCTAGTTACCTAGAAGTGTGTCGATCAAAAACCAGCAATAGTATTTGGTGCATCTCCACCAGTAGATAAAGGAGTATAATGTTCCCTAAAGGTCAAATGTTGTTCCAAAGAGACTCCCTGAACATAAAATGGAATGGTAAAATTGTTTAATTTAAGAAAGGAACCATATGTGACTTTAATTATATTAATGAAATCATTAACTAAGGGAATAATATAATACATGAAGAAAAAGAGTAGTTTACCTCATAAGGTTCTACTGTCCTTATGTGACGCAGGGTAACAAATTTCCTATCTAAGGTGCCAGCACCACAGAAATTGCCCAAGGTTGAAAATTTGTAGCAGATTTAGGGTGTGGACCTGTGTTCCCCGCTGAAAATACTGTCAGACTCCTATGACTCATTGCATTAAATGATCCAATCGACAATCCATCTCTGAAATACATATTGTTTATTGATCTTTCCAATTGAGACTGATAAAGAACAACCCATCTGCAATTGCTCATCAAAATGCTGCAATAATTTGCATATTACACGGCCGTGAAACGCAACACACTTTGTATCACGCAAGTGCGTGCTGATGGACTCCACCTCTTAATTTCCTTCTGCAGAGGCCTAACAATGCTGCAACCCAATCGGTCTCCCACCAACAGTTGATGTTGTATGAGTCCATGGCCAATTGAATCTCTTGGAGATTTAATTTCATTTGGGCTCAAGGTTTCATCCAAATAAGGTAAATAATACATCGCTCAATTATTTTACTACAATAACATTTATACTTAATATAATTAGCATCAATATTATATAATTATAGAGCAATTAATTTTTAAAAAGTCATAGAATATTACTTATTGCATGTAAAAATTTGAAACTTCGCATGTTCCCTTCCATTTGGTAGGGTGGTGGAGAGAATCCTTTATCATTGAAGCTATCTGATTCTGGCCAAATCCAGTATCAATCACTCCAACGATAACATTACTTTCTGAGTTATCTCTATTCAACATAATTGTGAAAGCCCAATAAAATCCCATGATTTGGTGGTATGGAGGTATCTCCTTTCATTAGGAAACACGGACACCACCTCATCGAATCCTACGGTTTCAATTTTAATGATTAACAACTATACAAATATTTAAGAAAAGGAAAACTAATTTTTCAAGAATTTTTTTTTCTCTACACCAGCCAAATTTGTCAGCTTCTTGCTTTGTTAGTTTTGCAACAAAGCCATTAAAATCCGCTTGTAGTGGTAGAGTATAGACTTTGGTTCAGAATTGCTAAAATTGTAAAAAGAGAAAACAAATTAGAAGTCCAATATTTCTAAAAGAAAAAAAAATTCATGTGACTAATAAATAAATAGTTCGTATACACTGGAGTTTCTACTATAATGTTAGAACATTGTTATAAGAGAAGAAAATAATCCTTTTAAGTATTAATTTATTGTGTTTTTAATTATAAAAAATGTGATATACATTAAATAGACATCATTTCTTAAATAATACATAAAATAAATAAATTAAAAAACATAAAAGAAAAAAAAGGTAAAAAGAATATCATTTCATAAGATTATATGATCTTTATAGAAAATATCAAGATATTTAACCTGAACGCTAACTTGAGTTCATCCCTAACATGATATCAAGTAATAAATCATAATATATGATTGTTTGCGTGTTACCGTCGTGTACTTTATGTTGTTACATAATTTCGATACTCACCTCTCGTTGTTTGTGTTTGACGTTTGCGACGGACGCAAACGAGTTGTAAGTTGCAGGTGATGACTAATACCATCAAGAGAGGCGGAAGCCACCATGCCTTGGAGACCTTCATTATTATGCATTGTGTTGATGTTATTTTGAGTATTTTATTTTGAGAATTCCCGCTCTGATAGTGACATCGGGTTGGGAACTATATTTGCACTGAATTTAAAACTTAAGTATGTGTACTTCAAAAGGATTCTGTTGTTTAATATTATGATTTCGAATTCATTATATTTGATGGAAATTCTGGATTTATGTGACATGCTTATGATTATGTGATACTCTTTATCTTAATAAAAAAAAAAAAAAAAAAACAAAAAATTATTTGGGGTTTAGGGCGTCACATTTGTCACTTCAAACTCATCTTTCATGAATTCATGATTTCATTGAATTCTGCAATTGTCAGTTACCAATAAGTCATCAATATATATGCACAATAGGATCATTGCAGGTCCTCCATCTAGTGTGTAATGCCTCACATAAACTCCATACTCCATTGTGCACATGATGAATCCAATTCCAATATAAGAACGAATCAATTCTTTTGTTCCATGCTATTGGTGCTTGCTTCAAACCATATAGAGTTTTTTCTCAATCTGAACACCTTATCTTCTTTTCCCTCAATCACAAAATCTTGGTGGTTGAGAGACATACACCTCTTCTTCCAGCCATTCATTCAAAAATATTGACTTAACATCAAGTTGGCACATCAGTCAGCCAGTAGCACAGGCCAATGCAATTACAAGTCTAATTGTTTCAATTTTGACCATTGGAGAAAATACTTCATAATAGTCTACGTCTGCCCTTTGTAGGAATCCCTTGGCAATCAATCTAGCTCTGTACTTAGAAATTATTCCATTTGTATTCAACTTCAATTTTTAGACCCACTTTACTTCAATCTTGCCCTCTGATATCTGTTTGATTCTATTATTTCTTCAATTCAATCTTCATTGGACTAATGATCATCCTACATTTGTAAAGGAATATCTGTAGGCTAGCTTGTGATGTTGGTTACTTGTTCCCAGTCCAAGTGCTGGCTTTTGGCAATCTGCTTCCAGTGCTGGCTATTGGTCTCCTTTTGTTTCCAGTCCCAACTTCCTTGCTCAATGATCTTGACATCTCTATTGACCACCACATTGCCTCTGATAGGATCATACAGTTTGTAGGCATCAATTGGATGATGCCCAACCAAGATCACGACTTCACTCTTGTCTTGCAACTTTCTTCTTTTTTGGCCAGTCACATGCTTGAAACATAGAGCACCAAATGTTCTCAAATGCCCTACTGCTGGTTTTCTTCCACTCTAGATCTCCTCTGACAACTTCTTTGTTGGTCATTTATTAAAAATGCAGGCAGTAGTTGATGCAGCCTCTCCCTAGAACTTCTGTGACAGTCCCTTATCTTTTATCATACTTCTAGTCATGTTTAGAATGGTTATATCCCTTCTTTTAGCTAGGCCATTGTGTTGAGGTGTGTAAGAAGTTGTTATCTCATGTTCAATTCCATTCTTGACACAAAATTCCTAGAATTTATGTGAAGTATATTCTCCTCTTCCATTTATCCTTAACATTTTGACAACTTCACTACTTTGTTTCTCCACTTTAACCTTGAAGTTCTTGAATATGTCCAATGCTTCATCTTTGTTTTTAATCAAATAAATCTATAACATTCTACTGAATTCATCAACAAAGGTTATGAAATACTTATTACCTCTTAATGATGACATTTCAAATGGTCCACATATGTCACTATGAACCACTTCAAGAACGTTCTTCGCTCTTGATTGAACTTGTGATCTAAATGAGTTCCTTGATTTTTTTTCTTGTCATACACACTTCACACACCTTCTCAGGAACATCAATCATAAGAATTCCACTGATCATATCTTTGACACCTAGTGTAACATCCCGCTTTTTCGAGACATTAACTAACGAAATTTTAAACGTAAAAATAAATATTCCATTTTATTTATTTATGATTATCTTAAATACTCATTTATCTTAAAGTCAATTAATAATATTTTTAGTTATATTTTACAAATAATGAATCAAAGTATTTACAATCACTAAAAGTAAATTTAATACGTTAAATAAAAGAAACTCTTAGAGTCAAAACTATTGATGTTTTACTACCCAAACATAAATCCTAGTTGGTCATAAACTTTGGACTTGTGGAAAACTCACCCAACAAGTCTAACCCCAGCCCAAAAGCATCTCGAGGCCTCCAACGGCATGTTATTGTACTTCCTCGCACTTCTCCTATTGGGTTGACCGTGACATTATTCACTCAAGTAACATTATATGTGACGTCCTGTCAAATGTAAGGGTCATCTCCAAATAACAAATACAGAGCAAATATGCATGCATATATAGTTGTTATAGAAAAATATAAATAAATCATATATTTCATTTAACAGTTAAAAATTACAATGCACAAAAGATACAAATCAACCAAAATGCACAATCTATTTGTTAGACTATATGTCAATGCATGATTCCGGAATATCACCTCCCCAGAAAGGGCTTCGTGGGTCCTTTCAAGCAACACCACTAACTCAAAATCTCTGCAAGGATCTGTGGGCTCCAACCAATTATGGACGCACCACACAACTATGAATGCATGAATGTAGACACTTTTGTTAGTAACAATATAGATCACTCAACCAGAGCGTCTAAAATCATTCAACCTTGTTCTAAACCAACCTAGTTTAGACCCAAAGTAATCACCTTGAATAACCACAACATGTCAAGCTCAACCATTATAACAACGCATCACATAACATTCATTTTCCACAATTTGAACATGTCAAACACAACCATTATTAATATTCATTTTGAAGATAACACACAAATAAAACCAATTCACAACATTACTGTACATTTATATCACATATAATTCAAGTAGGAAAGCGAATGGAGTGATGCCCTTACCATTACTAAAGTTGTATTTAGAATTATGCTTCACAAACTCTTGTCTCACTCATTTCACACCTGCTGCTGTGCGAGCACGGTTTCTCCCTCTCTAAATGTCGTTTCACCGATCCGTCCGTTAAAACGTGGATCTGAATGTTCCGAACCTGCTGTCTAAAAATCATCCCGATCCAACGGTTAATGAATGCGCAATCGATGTTTTTATCATACTGATTTAACAAATTCGGGAATAGAGTTACTCATCTCTTTTTGTGGTTGCCTTTTCTATTAAAATGGTCTCCATCTCCTTCTCTCCTAAACCGTTTTTTCTATATCGCAAAACGTTTTTGAATGGAAGACATCCGTTTTGTTTTATTCATTTTATGGATAACTGATATTAAGTGAGGAAAATGAAGAACGTAGTAGTAAGTGAGGAACGTAATATTAAATTAAATGAGGAAAATGTGGGTGATATTAAGGGAAAAGTGGGGAACGTGATATTAAGTGGGGAATGTGTGATATTAAATGGGAAAAACTGGCGTGTATTAAGTGGGGACGTGACATTTCAACTAAGCCATGAAACTTGTTTTTAACGGTTGCTAGTTGATGCTTTTATTATTATTATTATTATTTAATATTATTATTATTATTATTATTATTATATTATTATTATTATTATTATTATTATTATTATTATTATTATTATTATTAATTATTATTAAAAAATAAAATAATATCATCAACAATTATTTCTACCCCTAAAGTAAAAATATAAAAATAAAATAAAATGACTGGGTGTTACATTCTTTCAACCTTACACAGTTTTGTCCTCGAAACTGACACTAAATAGTTCCTATAAATAACACGCTTATCTTATCCGTCGAGAAAATCTTATCTATCATGCTACAATTATTTCAAAATTCATCAAGCCTACGATTGATCGCTTCAAATCATTCTCATACATTTACTGTATGGTACTGTCAAACATAAAAGTTGAAGCTTATGTTATCATATCCTACAATTATTCACAAGCTTCACAAATTTGAATTCCTGGTTATAAAATACATATCTTTAATCTATAGGATAATCTTAAGCAATTATCAACTTCATACTTACTCAATCATGCAACTAGTAAAACTTTACATCAATCATTTATTTCGTTCCCTCGATAATTTTTTTATCCTAAAGTTTTGGACCATTAACTAACATACAATCTTAATTGCAACCTCTATATCACAACCCCTACAAGATCCACTAAGTTTTAAACCACGCTTCCGTCGCGCCACTCTGATAAACCAATTAACCACGCTTCCATTGCGCCACTCTGATAAACCAATTAAGAAAATTATTTGTGTTCTTATGCAATATGCACACAATATTTAGATGAGGAAATATTTCGATCAAAGATTCGAGTGGTGCATAAACTCACACACCATCTCTTGAGGACTTCCGAGACACATGACCAACATTAACAAGACTAAAAACATTCCCACTAACCCGCAATCCAATCTAGATCGAACTGCTCTGATACCACCTGTAACATCCCGCTTTTTCAGGACATTAACTAACAGAAATTCTAAACGTAAAATTTCAAATTCATTTTTATTTATTTATGATTATCTTAAGTACTCATTTACTTTAAAATCATTTAATAACTATTTTAATTATATTTCAAAAATAATAAATCAGAGTATTTGCAATTACTAAAAGTAAATTTAATACATTAAACAAAACAAACTCCTAGAGTCAAAACTCTCGATGTTTTACTACCCAAACATAAATTCTAGTTGGTCACAATCTTTGGACTTTTGGAAAACTCGCCCAACAAGTCTAACACCGATACAGAAGTATCTCGGAGCCTCCAAGTACATGCTATTGTACTTTCTCGCATTTCTCCTATTAGGTTGATCGTGATATTATTCGCTCAAGTAACACCATATGTGACGTCCTGTCAAATGTAAGGGTCATCTCCAAATAACAAACACAGAGCAAATATGCATGCATACATAGCAAATACAGTACTTCATTTAATAGTTAAAAATCACAACACACTAAAGTTACAATAACAATGAAAATATAACAGTACAGTGTTTGCGTAATTAATAACCTTAATTCATCCATCCAACTATCTAGGTAGATATAGAAGTACTATATCACATATTTAACAACGTTAATTCACCCAAAACCAGAAGATACAATATCACATTTTTTATAACGTTAATTCACCCAAAACCAGGAGATAGAATGTATTAGTTATCTTTATAAAACACTAGTCACACTTTAACTAATGAATATCCAACAGACTTTCTTACTTAATCTATATGCCAATGTAATGATTCCGGAATATCGCCTCCCCCGCAAGGGCTTTCGTGGGTCCTTCCAAGCAACACCACTAACTCAAATCCCTGCAAGGATCTGTGGGCTCCAACCAATTATGGACGCACCACACAACTATGAATGCATGAATGTAGACACTTTTGTTAGTAACAATATAGATCACTCAACCAGAGCGTCTAAAATCATTCAACCTTGTTCTAAACCAACCTAGTTTAGACCCAAAGTAATCACCTTGAATAACCACAACATGTCAAGCACAACCATTATAACAACGCATCACATAACATTCATTTCCACAATTTGAACATGTCAAACACAACCATTATTAATATTCATTTTGAAGATAACACACAAATAAAACTAATACACAACATTACTGTATATTTATATCACATATAATTCAAGTAGGAAAGCGAATGGAGTGACGCCCTTACCGTTACTAAAGTTGTATTTAGAATTATGCTTCACAAACTCTTGTCTCACTCATTTCACACCTGATGCTGTGCGAGCACGATTTCTCCCTCTCTGAAGTTTCGCCGATCCGACCGTTGAAAACATGGATCTGAATGTTGTGAACCTGCTGTCCAAAAATTATCCCGATCCAACGGTTAATGAATGTGCAGTCAATGTTTCTATGATACTGATTTAACAAATTCGAGAATAGAGTTACTCATCTCTTTTCTCTTTTCGTGGTTGCCTTTTCTATCAAAAGGGTCTCCCTCTCCTTCTCTTCTAAACCGTTTTCTATATCGCAAAACGTTTTTGAATGGAAGACATCCGTTTTGTTTTATTCATTTTTATGGATAACTGGTATTAAGTGAGGAAAATGGAGAACGTAGTAGTAAGTGAGGAACATAATATTAAATTAAATGGGGAAAGTGTGGGTGATATTAAGTGGGAAAAGTGGGAAATGTGATATCAAGTGGGGAATGTGTGATATTAAATGGGAAAGCGGGCGTGTATTAAGTGGGGACGTTGCATTTCAACTAAGCCATGAAACTTGTTTTTTAACGGTTGTCATTTGATGCTTTTATTATCTTATTATTATTATTATTATTATTATTATTTATTATTATTTATTATTATTATTATTATTATTATTATTATTATTATTATTATTATTATTATTATTACCAAAAATTAAATAATATCATCAACAATTATTTCTATCCCTAAAGTAAAAATATAAAAATAAAATAAAATGACTGGATGTTACACCTAGCTACTGCATGCTTCTAAAGTTTAGATGTCCAAATCTTGAGTGTTAAGCTAGTTTTCATCAATTGAGCTTGCTGCCTTCAAACATTGAATATCTGCAGCCTGAAGATTGATGAAAAATGTTATGTCTTTGAAAGAGGGGCCTTTAAAATCATCTTTTTTTGCCCATCATACATCTATAAGGCATCATCCTTCATAATCACCTTAAATCATTTTTGGACCAGTTGTCTTATGCTCAACAATTATCTACATTTCCTGGCAATACAACACATTTTCAATCACCATTTTTTATCGTTTCTCCTCTTGATCACCATGTTGCTAACTCCTTTAGCTTCCAAAGTTATATCATCAGCAAACCTGATCTTGCTCCTCCTTGATGTAACAATATCAATGAACCATTCTTGGTGACTTTGTCATGTGATTTAAACAACTGGTATTAAGAAACTAGAATTGGGACGAAGAATAGTCTTCGTTTGTGGTAGCCATCAATAAGACTGTGTTTGAGTCTGAATCTTCTTGAGCAGCGCAGACCTCATCCTCATCTTCCTTCTTTTGTTTTCCTTTGTCAAACCAACATTCATCAGCAAAGTGTCCACATTTCTCACAATTGTAACACTAGACATTTCTCTTGTCAAAGTTCTTTGATCTCCCTTTTGATCTACCACTTGTGCTTTCTCCTTTTGATGAAGACTCAGACTTGTCTTCAAGTTTCTTGAATTTATTCTTTTTCCTCTTCTTTTTCTAGTCTCCCTTTTTATAGGCTTGTGCTGCTAATGCCTGGTCTCCAGATTTAACCCCACTTCTTTCATCCATTCTCAACTATCTTGCTTTTAAAGTTCCTTGCAACTCTTCAAGACTCAATATGGAAATGCCTTTGGACTCTCAATGACACACACAATGTAATCGAACCTAGGATGCAAATACCTCAATATCTTTTCACATAGTTTCTGTTTAGTAAGCTTCTTCCCACAATCAACCATTTGATTAGTGATACTCCTCAATCCTGAAATCAAATTTGACACCTTCTCTTACTCCTCCATATGCAACAATTCGAATAGTCTCTGTAAAGTATGCAACTTCACTTTCTTAACATTGGTTCCTCTATAATAACACTTCTCAAGAATATCTCGTGCTTCTTTGGCAGTTCTTGCATCATATATTTTGTCAAAGTTGGTTGTGTCAATGCATTAATGAAGAATAAAGGTGGCCTTACAATCTTTATTATTGTTTTCTTTAAAATTTGACCTCTTCTCCTCTGTTGGATTGGCTCCCAGATCTTCAAAACCTTTTCTATGATTTTCAAAACTTCTTGAAATCAAACAATGCTCGAATCTGCACTCTCCATCTATCCCAATCCTTTCCATCAAAATATGGTATGTGGACTGAGAAGTTTCTTTTGTTTGCACTGAACTCATCCTCACTTCACTCTTGTTTATCACTCTTTTAATTTGGATCAATGAACCTCGTTCTAGATACCAATTGTTAGCTTTCAAGCTATTGCTTCAAGTGCAAGAAAATAGAAAAGTAGAATGGCATATGAGTTGTAGGACTTATTTATTTGAATGATTGAAGTGTGGTATTTTTATGCATACTATATCTACGATCTCTATATTGAAAAAATTATTAACATTTGGAAACATTATTTATGAGATATAATGAAGAATGAAGTGGAAACATTAAAATATATATTTACTATACTGGCTTTTAATTTATAATATTTAAATATATAATTTTTAACATAAATTAGATTTCCTTTGTTTTTTTCTTTTGGTGGAATAGGATTGAGGACACTCACTAAAATAATAACATAAAGGCAGAATTCTACAATAGATTTATTTCTGTCGCAATAAAGAATCTGCAACGGAGTTTATTCGTATTTATTTATTATTGAAATATGTTATTCAAAAATCCAATTTATTTTTTATTTAGCTCGATTCATCTCCAGTTTGAGAAATAATAACGGAATTGTTTCGTCCCAATATAATTCATACCGCTAGTATGCGGATGACACTCTTAAGACGATTCAATGGGTGCAGAGTAGGTATAGGCTTTTCCCAAAAGTTTGACTTGGAGAAGGAATACGATGCTTTGCTCCACTTGTTCGTTTTTTATTCTTGATTGCTCTAAAAATACTTGATATAGATTGACTAATATTAAGGATTGATAACAAATACCCTTATTCATTTTTATTAAGTTATATTTTGCTTCTAATTTTTAAGATTAATTTGTCATTAGTTTAATCCCACCTATTCCTTTTATCTTTGTTAAGTCGTCAAAGTGTTGATGTTTATCCTTATAAATATTAAGAATTGTAATATTACGAGATGGTTAAGCATTAAAAGATAATGAGCTGTGGTTGGAATTAAGTCAGATATAGATAACAGGATAGATTTCCTTTTTTTTCTTTCGGTGGAATGGGGATTGAGTCACTACAAAATTTTATTCAAGGCAGAATTTTAGGATAGAAAATTATAATCCGGAACGGAGTGTATGACAATGTATCCACAAATATTTTTATTTAAAACTAATTTCTTCTCTCAGCTCGTTCATCTGAGAAATCAATAACGGATTTTTCCTCCTAATAATAAATTCATACCGCATCATGACAACCCAACGAAGCATGATGCAATAGGTGTTCGTCAGTGTTGGAGTCTATCATGAGCTCATATGTTCGTTTGTTTAATTCTTTGACTGAAGTCTAAGGTTTGACTAGATGACAATAGGCTTCACTGATAAACTATGCTGAGTCCTTTTGGTGCGATGGTATTTTGCCTTCTATAGTTAACCATCGTTCTAATCCAACATTATTCGTAACACTTCTACTGTTTGCTTTTCTCCAAATAATGCTGGGACGGTGAGGGCTTTGAGAGCAAATGAAGGGATAATTTAAATCTGGTTGCTGATGATGCCTAAGAGCAACTGATTTCATCCTCTATGATTATTGTATAAGTCGTCTCATTGACATATAAATAGTCCACATAAATTACTTATCTAATCAGTGTACCTGGCATCATAATATTGACACTCAGTGACTCTCAACGTTCTTGACAAAGACAATGATCGGACTCCATAAGCAAATTCACCATCTCCCACCAAGAAGCTGATGCAATCAATTGTGTACCGCAACAATCATAACATAAACTGTATGTTAGCTCACTACAGTAGTGATAAAAACAATATGTAATGAAATATTGAGTCCTTTTACATATAAAACAATTGCTCTTCAAAGTAGACATCGGCAATAACATTTGTAAAAAATTCTACTTTATTCCACTCATATGCTTCTACGTGATTCTGAATACAAATGAATGCTTAATTTAATCTCTTGCTGATGATGTGCTAGAGAAACTTAGTTCATCCTTTATGCAGTTGTAAAGTCGTTCATTGATTAAGGTTAAACACATAAATATCTTATGTAATATCACTGGCGTTGTATATTAAGCCAGCTGAACGTATAACAGCAGGTGACCATGTGGATGAAATGATTTGATGTATGTGCTGACTAGATACGTGGGGACAAGACATTGATGTTCCAGATACAATATTGAACTCCAATTTTCGTTTTTCACCAAGAAAACCAGAAATTGGAGCAATTGGAGATCAAGCAGCTATAATGTCTACTCCAGGAGCAATCAAATCTGGCTATAATTAAAATGTTAAACTAAAAAGGTTAAATTACAAATATTGTTAAAATGATAAATATATATTTAATTTATTCATTCATAGAATGAAAGTAACCTTGAGAATGTCTGATGTAGCATTGTTAGGACCCCTTGATGAGAAAGAGGCAACCACAGGTGCCGACGTATCTCTTAACTCACTGCTCTTAAAATATAGTTGCAGTTGGAAAGCTGCAAATTGATTAATACAGTGAAACTTTTGATTAGTAAGGTTCTTTAAATTATTGTTAGCTAATATATAATGTACAATTGATACCTGTAGAGCGTATGTATTTTGTGTATTTTGGTGGCATCCTTCAATTGAAGGTAACATGCAGGCAGGGGTAGGAGAATGCAGTATCATGAAAAGTTAGACCTTGCAGCAAGACACCAGCAGCACCAACTCTAAAGGCCTCTGGGGCTCCTATGCTTGCATCACATAGAACAATTTTCCCCTTCACCAGTTTACCATCCAAAGAGTTGGTTGAGCAATTACTGCAATTTTAAATAATTTTATTAAAAAATATCGATTTTCAAAATATTTTCTCTAGTTAATAATACCCATTTTTGATCACAAATGAATATTTATAAATTAAATATATTATTATTCTAATAAAGATGCTATTCATTTTGTAGTACTTGTTAAAAAATGTGTATTTTTTAGTCTTAGTAAAGGGACACATGTAAGCATACCAATTAACTCATTTTTTAAGACTTAGGTAGAACAACAATCTTTAGAGGAAACTCAAAATAAATTGTTTGTGAATTTTAAGGATATAAAGGCAAGCTAGTTACCTAGATGTGTGTCGATCAAAAACCAGCAATAGTATTTGGTGCATCTCCACCATAGATAATAGGATATAATGTTCCCTTAAGGTCAAATGTGTTCAAAGAGACTCCCTGAACATAAAATGGAGATGCTAAAATTAGTTTTAATTTAAGAAGGATACCATGATGTGACTTTAATTATATTATGAAATCATTAACTAAGGAATAATATAATACATGAAGAAAAAAAAGAGTAGTTTTACCTCATAAGTTCTACTGTCCCCTAATGTGACCAGGGTAACAAAATTTCCTATCTAAGGTGCCAGCAGCCACAGAAATTGCCCAAGGTTGAAAATTTTGTACAGATTTAGGGTGTGGACCTGTGTTCCCCCGCTGAAAATACTGTCAGCACTCCATGACTCATTGCATGAAATGATCCAATAGACAATCCATCTCTGAAATACATATTGTTTATTGAATCTTTTCCAATTGAGACTGATAAGATATCAACCCCATCTGCAATTGCATCATCAAATGCTGCAATAATATTTGCATCATTACACGCCGTAAACCAACACACTTTGTATACCGCAGTGCGTGCTGATGGAACTCCACCTCTTACTGTTCCTTCTGCAAGGCCTAACAGCTTGCCAACCCAATCGGTCTCCCACAACAGTTGATGTTGTATGAGTCCCATGGCCAATTGAATCTCTTGGAGATTCAATTTCATTTGGGCTCAAGGTTTCATCAAATAAGCTAAAATAATACCTCGCTCCAATTATTTTACTACAATAACATTTATACTTAATATAATTAGCATCATATTATATATTATAGACAAATTAATTTTTAAAAGTCATAGAATATTACTTATTGCATGTAAAATTTGAAACTTCGCATGTTCCCTTCCATTTGGTAGGTGGTGGAGAGAATCCTTTATCATTGAAGCTATCTGATTCTGGCCAAAATTCCAGTATCAATCACTCCAACGATAACATTACTTTCTGAGTTACTCTAATCACATATTGTGAAAGCCCAATAAAATCCCATGATTTGGTGGTATGGAGGTATCTCCTTTCATTAGGAAACACGGACACCACCTCATCGAATCCTACGTTATCAATTTTATGATTACACTATACAAATATTAAGAAAGGAAAACTATTTTTCAAGAAATTTTTTTCTTCTCTCACACCAGCCAATTTGTCAGCTTCTTGCTTGTTAGTTTCGCAACAAAGCCATTAAAACCCGCTTGTAGTGGTAGAGTATAGACTTTGGGTTCAGAATGCTAAAATTGTAAACAGAGAAACAAATTAGAAGTCCATATTCTAAAGAGAAAAAAATTTTATGTGACTAAAAATAAATAGTTCATATACACTGGAGTTCTACTATAATGGTTAAGAACATGTTATAAGAGAAGAAAAATAGATCCTTTTAAGTATTAATTATTGTGTTTCTAATTATAAAAAAAATGTGAATATACATTAAATAGACATCATTTCTTAAATAATACATAAAATAAATAAATTAAAACATAAAAGAAAAAAAGGTAAAAGAATATCATTCATTAGATTATATGATCTTATAGGAAATATCAAGATATTAACCTTAACCTGAACGCTAACTTGAGTTCATCCCTACATGATATCAAGTAATAATCATAATATATGACTATTTGCTTAAATAATATGACAGTGATAATGTTACCGTATCTGTAACTGTTGTAGGATTTGTAGTGGAGCAATGAAGAAGTTTCATCGTTTATCCTTATTTCCAGTGTAGACAATATAAGTCTACATTTTCAAATAAAACATTTTTATCATAAACAGACCAATATTTATTTATAGGTTCAAATTTAAGTTCCACAAAAAATATTTGCCTCCAAAGTTATCTTTAGAAGATGAATAACATTTCACCAAAGTAAAGAAGGGTAATGAGGAGAGCCAAAAAGCCCAATTGAAAATCTACCTCTCCATTCTCAAAGCTACAATGACATAGAAAAAAATGGTTAGTATTATGTTTTTATATAAATACCAATGGACTATCAAAAGGTTATAATTTATGCATGCTTATTGGAATTTGTTCATTTTCTATATCATAATTTTTGGAAGAAAATTCCACCAATCAAGGAAAGAAACAAAAAGGTTTATACAAAATTGTAATATTGACCAACCTGTCTCTTACTTGGAAGTTGACACTCTCTGAAACGTTGAAGCATAAATTAAATTAAAAAAAAAATGATAATCTTATACAATAAAATAAAAGATTAAAAAAAATACTCTTTGAATTAAATTATTGATTATTTATTTAGGATTTAGTGCTACAGATGGGAAGTGAGAGCAAAGCAATACAAATATAAACCATGTAAACAAAGATTATGTGAATCAACTAGTCCTTGTCAAAAAAAAAGTGATTTAACTAATCATAAATTTTAAATATGGTATACTTTTGTATAAATCAATTAATTTAATAAATTATTTTAAAAACTAAGAACATAAATTAAAGAAATCCTCACAATTTTCTAATATGAGAAAAAATTTCAGATATATAATATCTAAGTTAATGTGATTCCTAATAGAAGAGAAAACAAAATACGATAATTAAAATTGGCTAGTTAATTTTTAACAATAAACCATAATTAAGATAATTACAGTTTGGGTTTCATAACAAGGACTAAATAAAATTCATTGATCTAAATGTAACAATAAGTATAGATATAAAAAATAGAAAAATAAAAAGAATTCTTTTAGGTGTAACAGACAAAGAAAAGAAATTGTCATTTCTTTAATTTATTGGTAGTTTTCCATGATAAATAAATGTGAGCCAACATATACGTTTAATACAACATGTTTAAAATAAACAGTTTAATGCAACCAATATATTTGTTAGGTCCTTAATTAAATTATTATATTTTATAATTCTGCATAATTAAAATAATTTAAAATATCTAAGATAAAAATGAAAAAGAAAACTATTGCAATTTGAATAATTATTATAAGTATCAAAATAAAATTCTTCTGCCGCCTGCTCCCCCTGTTTCTAACAGATCGACTAATGTAAGAGTATTAAAAAATATATAAAAATAATGAGTGTTGGTGTTGAAGCATATTAAAACGCATGTATCATGTAAATATATAAAGAATATGAATATTAGTATAGTGTGATCATTAAGTGTAAAAGAAATAGAGTTACTAAACATATCAAGTTGAGTGTTGTTTGTGTTGGTGAAATGAAGTCCAAGTGGAGTGAAAATAAGCGAAGAGGTTAATTGTATGGTGGAAGAGACTTATGGATATATTATGAAATGGTAAGTGGTAGTGTTTGTGATGTTAATGAAAAAGTTGAACAATGAAAATGAAAGACATTTTGTTAGCTTGTAGGAATAGAAGTGAGGATAATTAGTATGAATATAGAAGAGAGAAGTGGGTGATATTTGTGAAAACTAAGTTTATGTATTTATAGAGGAAGAACTAAGAAGAAGAAGAAGAAGAAGAAGAAGAAGTTAGAGTAACATCCATGTGAGTAGAACCCAATATGCTTGCATCAATGCTTTTACTTCAATTATTAGTGTAATAATCAAAGTGTTAAAGCTTCATCTCTCTCAACAATGGCAATAGAATACTTTTTGCTTGCCATGGACCACTACTTCTATTGCCTTAGCTCTTTTGGGTTTTTACTATTTTATCTTATTTTATTTAAAAATATAAAAGTAAGTAAACTAAAATAAATTAAATATTATTAAGGTTTACAATATAGACGAAAATACATATATAATATATATGAGAAGTAAAGAGTGAACAATAATAAATAATAATTTTATTTTAGTAAAATAATCTAACTAACACAAGTATATTATCTTTGTTCATTACAAATAATTACTCAGAACTCTCCTCCACTCAAATAATTATTTATCATCATTTATGTGTCATATACTCATATATGTAATCAGTAAAAGTAAAGAAGTTAACAAAATAGTAAAAAGAATATTATTAAACTTTTATATATAATTTGGGAAATCCGAAAGAAAAATAGTAATAAAGAAGACATCACTCAAATGAAATGCAAGCTCAACTTAATCTAAGAGTATTAACATGGTAGAGTTTTAATTAATATATTTTTTTTATTATTATGGTAGAGTTTTTATCCTAGATTGTTATTTTTTTCTTCTTCTATATTTAACTATGTAGTCTATGCCCACTGTGTTAAAGCGTGATTATATTAGTATCAATAAGCATTCAACTATAGATGAAAGATGGATGTGTGAGGGTATAAAATGCATATGAATGATCATCATGCATATGAGTTTTGAATCAGTAGTACTAATTAGTAGAGTTGCTTAGTGTAAGGTTAATTCCTTTAAAAAAAAATTCACAGACATATATACTTCATCATATGATAACTTAAGGTGGGGGACCAAGCTAAATAATGTCTTAAATTAATCAAAATTAAGTTAAATTGCTAGTATGTGACTAGTATGATTTGTAGACAATATGTTCATAATTTGTATTAATGTTGAAAAATGTAAATCTCCAATACATGTACCATATCTATAGAATATTACATCTATAAAAATATGAATAATATTACTTTAACATTTTTTAGTTTTATAGTGGGAGCTACTCTCAATTTTTATTTTGACTCCACTTTAAAAATTGCTTTGATTGCAATATGTATATAATCAGCTATTACATACTCTCTTCCCAATTTATTACCAACATTGTGAGAAAGAAGCGGAACTGTAAACTTAAACTAGCTACGTGTGTTGTTAGTTACATAAGAACTTAGCTATTCTAAACCTTAAATATAATAAATATTTGCATAGTTATATATAT
>PGWS01024833.1:0-11253 GCA_002896235.1 Cicer reticulatum
TTAATTTTTTTTTCGGAATCAGTGCCATAAATTAACTGTCACGTTATTTTACTGTAAAGAATTTAGTATCTTTTATTATCATGTTTTATACACATGTTTAAATTAACACGTTCGAAAAATATTATTTACAAAGGTTTGATAAATATTTTCTTCATGACTTGCAAAACATGTCCATTCCATTTGCTCCCGTCACTTGCCCTTACCACCGTCCAGAATGATGAAAATGATCTACTTTTAAATCTTACGATCGGAACAGGCCTGTCCGATACTACTTGGAATCCTATGGGGAAAGGCCATCCTCTAACGGATCGAATCCCTCACCAACGCCACCGACACAACGATCGCCGCACACCTGACTCCGATGTCTCCCGACTATCGCCGTACGCCGTAGCCCTAGTACGACTCATAACGATCGTCACAGGGACCATCCCGCCGCGAAGATCCAAATCAGCTTGAAAGCAGAAGCCCTAGACACGACAATGGAGCTCCAAACGGCAACACTCTTCCAAGAAATTCGACCGCCGAACGCGTCCATATTTGTGATCGAGGCCAATGGAGATTGGCGGCGTTCCGATCCGATTCGGACATGCAGGAGTTGAAGGGATGAGTTTCGAGGAATACAGAAGGCATGAAGAGGCAAAAGATGAGGAAGTGCTTAGCATTGCATCTGGAACGTTACACCAGTCCTCGAGACGCCAGACGATAGATCTAGAGATTATAACAAGCTTGAAGAATATTTCTTGAGAAATTCGAAATGGAGATCAAATGAAAGCAAATCTGCATCCGATCTGAAGGAATCTGAGGATAGTGCGGCGATCCGCGTTGAGGAAGAAAAGAAGGAAAAGTGTCCGCTAGTTGTTCTAAGGAAATCGCTTACGATAGTGATTCGCGACCAAAAAGAGGATCCTAAGCGGAGAAAGAGTAGGAGGCATAGCGAATCGGAAGAAGAATAAAAAAGTATAGCGACAGCGGACAGTGAATCCGATGAAGAAGATCGGAAGAGGAGAAGGAGAAGAAAGAGTGATAGAAGGAAAAGGAAACAGGAGCAGGAGCAGTAGCAGGAGCAGGAAGAAGAGAATGTATAGTGATTCAGAAGAGAGTGAAGAAAGTGAAGTGATGAATCTGATAATAGTGCAAAAAGGAAAAAGCGTTCTTCTTCTTCTACGTCTCTGTTGGAACATATGTATGTTATAATGTGAATTTAAAAATGTGTTGAAGTCCCACATTGGAAAGAAATATTTCTTGTAAATTTAATTGGAAAGAAACTTGTTTTTTAAAATTCAAGTCCCACATTGGTAAGAATATTTTTTGAAATCCCACTTTGAAAAACTATCATGTTTTGTGTAGTTTTAATTCTATACATACTAAAGTCCCACATTGTTTAGAAAACATATGTGACTTTGCTTCCATCACTATATAATGAGTTTCAAGCTATTGTGAAAAGTACACCAAAGTTGGATGCTTTTCCCAACTTTCTCTTTTCTCCCTCTTATATTCTGCTCGCCCTAATTTTTCGAGCCACTTTCTCCCCTTTCTTTCTGTCCTTCGGTTTTAAAGCGGTTATTATGCCGCAGTCTTCGGTTTTAAGGCGGTTATTATGCTGCAGTCCTTCGGTTTTAGAGCGGTTTTATGCCTTAGTCCCTTCGGTTTCAAAGCGGTTTTATGCGCAGTCCCTTCGGTTTTTAAAGCGGTTATTATGTCGCAGTCCCTTCGGTTTTAGTAGCGGTTATTTATGCCGTAGTCCCTTCGGTTTTAAAGCGGTTGTTATGCCGTATTCTTTCGGTTTTGTTGAGCGGTTGTTATGCCGTAGTTCTTTTGTTTTTAGAGCGGTTGCTATACCGTAGTTATGAATGGTCATAGTACCATATTGAGAGGACTTTAATTGTCATATTGAGAGTGGCTTAAACTGCCATATGAGGGTTAATTCTAGAACGGTTTTCTACGGTGCAAGTGGAACTCCGATACAGTGAATCTGGGCTGTTTTATCCTGGGACTTCGTGGTTGATAGTCCTGCCTTGCACAATTGGGCAGTGCGCGAAACGTCTTAAGAGAGAGCGACCTAGTCCGCGACTCAACCCAGTAATATCTTCGGTGGCTAAATTGGTGAATTTTAAATAGTTTTTTGAAATTCAAAATCCAACATTTTAGACGTTTCGTTCTGCCATGTCAACCGAAGAGATTACTGGATTTGGTTATGTTGCCTCTCATTTTGATAAACTGTTTCAGTTTGAAGCAAATAGAAAAGGATAACAGTTGGAGAATTAACCCATGGGGAATAATGATAAGAATTATATTCTTAATCGACTTGCTGATGATCTGTATAACTATACAGTTCCAGCAATAATGCGAGATATGTTTGAGATACTCTAAGTAAGTTGTGATTGCTACCTAGAGTATCAGAGAGTATCAGGATGTCTGATACATGGAGGCTGACAGATCCGTGGAGGCACATGGAGGCTGATAGATTCATGGACGTGGAGGCACACTCCCGTAGAATTCAGAAGATAAATTCATGAGATAAGCTATTAAAGTACGTCATTCATGGGCATATTTTAAATTAAACATTGAAATTTAATATGTCTCTTTTGTTTGAATGTTGAAATCAATAAAATGTCTGTTTATGCTTACATTTGTGTGATTTTAATTTTGACAATGCTAGACTATGTGATGAGTGAACACATCTGATTTCAAAATTAAGTAACTTAGTTTTAATTCTAAAGTTATTGTTAAATTTTTGGAAAATGTGAATTTTTATAGTCAAGCTAAAATAACAAAGAGTTCACATAAATATTAGTTAGAGAATCTAAGTCTTTAGATGTATTACACTTTGACATATGTGAAACTTATGAGACGTTACCAAGAAATGAAAACTAAAAGTGAAAACGCTTGGCATGTTAAGGATCTTTACACTGAAATGAAAAATCAATTAAATATTAAGAATTAAGAGATTCCAAGTATGATTTAGTTTATTTAAATGAGTTTTATAAATTGTCTGGAATTATACATGGAACAACTACACCATAATTACAAGTGAATGGTAAAGTTGAAAAGAAAAAAATAATATAACTTTTATGAACTAGTTGTTGCTAGTATGTTTAAACTCTAGTACTACATCTCATTGGTGTGAAGAAAATATATTGTTTATTGTTATGTTTGAAATAGAGTTTTTTAAATCTAAAACAAAATATCTCCTTATGAGATAGTGAAGAAAAGACAATCGAACTTGTCTTATTTTCAAAACATGGGAGTGTGCTGACTTATGTCAGAATCCCGATCCCGAGCGAGTTAAACTCCCAGTAGAGCCTATGAATGAGAATTCATTGGGTATGCGGTAAAGAACAAAGCGTATAGGTTTTATGACCTAAACGCAAAAGTGATCATAAAGTCAAATGAAGTTGACCTCTATGAAAAATAAATCCCTTTTAAATTGAGAAATAGTGGGGCAGCGAACCTAGTCAAGTTACTGTGAAATAGTGGGGACAGCAAACTTAGTCAAGTTCATGTGACAAGAAGCATTGAAAGCAAACAAACAAGACGAAACAGAAACTCAAAGGAGTAAGAGAGTAAGAGTTGCTATAGATTATGGACCAGAATATATGGCTTATAATTTAGAAGAGAATCTTGCAAATCTTAAAGAAGCTCTGTCATCATTGGATGCAGATCTATGGCAAAGAAGCTATGTAAACGATGAAATGGATTCTCTAGATCTAACCGAACCTGACATTTAGTACACTTGCCTCTTGGTTGCAAACCAATAGTTTGTAAATGGATTTTGGAAAAGAAACTAAAACCCGATGGATCTGTTGATAAATACAAGGCACACCTTGTAGCCAAAGGTTTTAGACAAAGAGAAAATATAGATTTATTCGAGACTTTTCCACCGATCATTAGAATAACATCCATTAGAATACTCATATCACTAGCAGCTATCTTAACCTGGTGTTACACCAAAATGGATGTTAAAACAACCTTTTTAAAAGTGATTCGGAAGAAGAAATCTATTATGGAGCAACCTAAAGGTTTTAATTCAAGGACAAGAATACAGGGTATGTATGTATAGATAAGTCCATGTATGGTCTTAAATAAGCTCTAAAGAAATGGCATGAAAAGTTTGATAACTTTATACTTTATATCGAATGAGTTTAAAGTGAATGAAAAGTGACAAATGTATTTACCACAAATTTGAAAAATGGCATTTGCACTATCATTATGTCTCTATGTAGACGAGATACTCATATCTGATTCAAACATTCATGCTGTAATATTTTGAAATCATTGTTGATCTTCTGTAACAACTTTGATATGAAAGACCTCGGAGAAGCTAATGTAATCCTTGGAAATCAAGATTACATAGGTCAGATAAAGGGAATTCTTTGGATCAATTCACTATGTTGAAAATATCCTAAAGAAAATATAATTACTTTGACTATAAACCTGCTTGCAACACCATATGATCTAAGTGTGAAACTTTTCAATTACACTGGGAAGGTGTTAGACAAACTGAATATTACGCAGCATCATTGGCTGCCTCAGGTATGCCACTGATTGTACTAGACCCGACATTGCCTATGTCGTGGGACTTATTGTGCAGGGTTTACTAGTAGACCTAGTATGGAGCATTGGCACGCTATGGAAAGAGTCATGAGATACCTGAAAAGGACCATGAGTCTCGGATATCATTATCGAAGATTTCCTACTATCCTTGAAGGATACAATGATGGCTGATTGGAACATCTTATCAGATGACTCCAAAGCAATCGATGACTATTATTTAATATAGTGAGTGTATTGTATCTTGGAAATCGAAGAACAGACGATATTGGCTCAGTCCACTATTGGAGTCTGAAATGATGCACTAGTTGCTACTAGTGAAGAAGCGAGTTGGTTGAGATGCTTGCTAGTTGAGATCCCTATATGGAAAAGTCTATGACAGATTGTTGATCCACTGCAATAGTACAGCGGCTATTGCAAAAATTGAGAATCGTTATTAACGGTAAGAGACGACAAATACGTCGTAGCATAGCACAATTAGAGAATTACTTTCGAAAGGAGCTGTTTCTTGTGGATCATATACGCACTGATGAAAATTTAGCTGATCTTTGACGAAAGGATTAGCTAGAGAGAAAGTCCAAAATACATCCAAAAGGATGGACTAATGCCTATAGATAAATGAGTCACTTATGATGGTAACCCGACCTAAAAGACTGAGATCCCAAGAATAGTTCAATGGGTAATAACAAGTTAGTGATATGAGGATGAACATGTTATGTTTTATATGAGAAAGCATGATTCCTGAAGCGAAAAAGGATGAGATAATAGAAACTCTAATGAGATCTCTATACTCTATATGGAGTGGTACCTAGTGGCTACAGGAGTATCTTGATAGACTCACCTACGTGAATGTGAGATGGGGGCGCTTCCTATGGAATTTCGAGGCAGAATTCCTAGAGCGTTCACTAGACTGGATACACGTGCAGGCCCTAAATGCACGGGCTTTTTAGAATACACCTAATGAAACGTTGTGTGTGGGTTTGAGTCAGAGATAGAGTTCAAAACTACGGTTACTCTTGTTGAATCTGAATCCTACTCACTATGCAAAGGTTTCAAGTCGAAAGACACCTTTGTTATGCATGATCTTATAGAACACTTGATGCTATTTTAAGAATTTTTTTACTTGATGCTATATTTAAGAAACTTTTTTTTTAAATTCAAGTGGGGGATTGGTGGAACATATGTATGTTATAATGTGAATTTAAAAAATGTGTTGAAGTCCCACATTGGAAAGAAATATTTCTTAAATTTAATTGGAAAGAAACTTGTTTTTGTAAAATTCAAGTCCACATTGGTAAGAATATTTTTTGAATCCCACTTTGAAAAACATCATGTTTGTTGTTAGTTTTAATTCTATACATACTAAAGTCCCACATGTTTAGAAACATATGTGACTTTGTTTCCTCACTATATAATGAGCTTTCAAGCTATTGTTGAAAAACACACCAAAGTTGGATGTTTTCTCAAACTTCTCTTTTCTCCCTTTATATTTGCTCGCCTAATTTTCGAGCCACTTCTTTCCCTTTCTTTCTGTCCCTTCGGTTTTTAAAGCGGTTATTATGCCGCAGTCCCTTTCGGTTTTAAAGCGGTTATTATGCCGCAGTCCCTTCGGTTTTAGAGCGGTTATTATGCCGTAGTCCCTTCGGTTTTAAAGCGTTATTATGCCGCAGTCCCTTCGGTTTAAAGGTTATTATGCCGCAGTCCCTTTCGTTTTTAGAGCGGTTATTATGCCGTAGTCCCTTCGGTTTTAAAGCGGTTGTTATGCCGTAATTCTTTCGTTTTTTGAGCGGTTGTTATGTCGTAGTTCTTTTGTTTTTAGAGCGGTTGCTATACCGTAGTTATGAATGTCATAGTACCATATTGAGAGTGACTTTAATTGTCATATTGAGAGTGGCGTAAACTGCCATATTGAGGTGTGTAATTCTAGAACGGTTTTCACGGCTGCAGTGGAACTCCGATACAGTGAATCTTGGCTGTTTTATTCTGGGGAAACTTCGTGGTTGATAGTCTGCCTTGCACAATTTCGCAGTGCCGCGAAACGTCTTAAAGAGACGACCTAGTGTCGCGACTCACCCAGAATATCTTCGGTGGCATAAATTGTGAATTTTAAATAGTTTTGAAATTCCAAAATCAAACAGTCTCGATCCAAACGGAGCAGTAAAGAACAAAGAAAAGTTCTGAAGCGGAAAGTGAGAGTTCGGAAGAGAAATGAGTTCAGGTCTGATTGTGATGGTACTAAGAATAAAGCAGCAATGTTGAGAAGTGAAATGCTGAGAGTAATGCTGAGGCTCTAAAGTTAAAGAATGTGTTGAGTCACAGAAGAAACCTGCTTTGATGACGAACCACAGGTGGGCCAATGCCTCTGCCCAAAGCTGGAGCGGCATATCAGCTTATGGTGTGCCCTTAGGCCTGGTGAAGGAGATGCTATTGCGCAATACGTTCAACAAGGGAACGTATTCCTCGTAGAGGAGAAGTGGGTCTTTCTGCGGAAGAGATTTCAAAGTTGAGGATCTTGACGTTATGTGATGAGTGGTAGCAGGCATCAAGAGGATGAATGCAATTCGTTATAAGGAAAGAAAAAACCAGTTTATTGTAAGACCGCATTCTGCATTAGGGGTTCAAGTTTCGAAGGACGAACTATGAAGTAGTAGAATGTAACACCCACACATATTATTTTATTTTATTTTACATTTTACCTTTATTAGGAGTTGAGATAATTATTCTATATATGGTCGGTTTACTTATGGTAGTTACTATTGTAGTGTGTTATTAAAATAATAAAATAATAATAATAATAATATATTAAATAATAATAATAATAATAATAATAATAAATAATAATAAAATAATAATAAATAATAAAGATAATAATTATATAATAATAATAATAAAGGAACGTTACAAATGTCTTTATTATTATTTAATAATAATACATAAAAAGAAAACGGTTAAAAATGTCTTAGGTGAAATATATTTCTCCGTTTAATTACCAAGTTACCCAGCTTAACGTTCTGGTCCATTAATATCCACCTATCTCCAACTTTAACGTTTCCCCCACGTCTGTAGTTAAGGTTCCCACTCCTGCCTAACGTTCACTCTGCATGAGCTTTCTCCACTTCTGGGTCAACTGTTCCCCACTCCACCTTCACCACTTCGGTTTAAGGTTACCCACTGATGCCTTAACGTTCTCTCGCTTATGGCTTAACTTCCACTTGTGGCTTAAAGTTAATCCTTTTTGATAAAAAGGAAAGCAAAGACAAAACAACGTTTCCATTCAAAAAACACTCTGCGATATAAAAAAAGGGGTTTCATGAGAGAAAAAGAGAGAGACCATTTTGATAGAAAAGGCAACCACCAAAGAGAAAAGAGATGAGTAACTCCATCCCGAATTTTGTTAAAATCAGTATCATTAAAACATCGATTGGCATTCGTTTAACCGTTAGAATCGGTCTGATATTTGACAGCAGGTTCGCAACATTCAGATCCACGTTTTCACCGTCGGATCGACGAAATGACGTTCAGAGAGCGAGAAACCATGCACCCACAGCAGCAAGTGTGAAATGAGTGAGACATAATTTGTGAAGCATAATTTAGAAACAACTTTGTCAACGGTAAGAGGGCATCACTCCATCCGCTTTCCTACTTGAATTATATGTGATAAAATGTATCGTAGTGATTATAATTGTTATTGTTTGTGTGTTATCTTTAAAATGAATATTAATAATGGTTGTGCTTGATATGCTCAGATTGTGGAAAATGAATGTTATATTATACGTTGTATAATGGTTGTGTCATTTGACATGTTGTGGTTATTCAAGGTGAGTTACTTTGGTGTCTAAACTAGGTTGGTTTAGAACAAGGTTGAATGATTTTGGACGTTCTGAGTGAGTGTCTATAATTGTTACTAACAAAATGTCTACGTTCATACATTCATTCATAGTCGTGTGGTGTGCAGGTCCATAATTGGTTGGAAGCGCACAGATCCTGCGAGGGATGTGAGCTAGTTGGTGTTGCTCGGAGGAACCCACGAAGCTCGAGTTAGTGGTGTTGCTTGGAAGGACCCACGAAATGCCCTTGCGGGGGAGGCGACATTCCGGAATCATTACATTGGCATATAGATTGAGTCAATAAGTCTGTTTGAGTATGCATTGAAATAAGTGTTATTAATCTTTTATAAAGATAAATGATACATTGTATCCCTGATAATTGTTGTTGAAATAATGTTATTAACGATGTATATATCATATACTGATAAATTTGTATACGATTGATTGTATTTGTTCTTTGGGCGAGACAATGTTGGAATGAGATGTTAATAATGAATGATGTGAGATATTATGGTCGATGATGTACATGCTGCTAGTTTCGAGTGAATTTAATATGTGATAGTTGTACGTGTTTATTACTGAACTCTTAATTGTTTGGTGTGAATTAATGTATTAAATTTATGTAGCTTATTGTAATGTTATATTGTTTGTCACTTGTACTGTTGTTGGTCGTTGGTGAATTAATGTATTTAATTACGTAAACACTGTACTGTTATATTTTCATTGTTAGTATATCTTTGGTGAGTTGTGATTTTAACTGTTAAATGAAGTAAATGATTTATTTATATTTTGCTATAACGACTATATATGCATGCATATTTGCTCTGTGTTTGTTATTTGGAGATGACCCTTACATTTGACAAGACGTCACATATAGTGTTATTTGAGCGAATAATATCACGATCAACCTAATTGGAGAAATGCGAGAAAGTACAATAGCATGCAGTTGGAGGCCCCGAGATACTTATGTATTGGTGTTAGACTTGTTTGATGAGTTTTCCACAAGTCCAAAGTTTGTGACCAACTAGGATTTATGTTTGGGTAGTAAAACATCGAGAGTTTTGACTCTAGGAGTTTCTTTTGTTTAACGTATTAAATTCACTTTTAGTGATTGTAAATACTGTGATTCATTATTTGTAAAGTATAACTAAAAATATTATTAATTGATTTTAAAGTAAATGAGTATTTAAGATAATCATAAATAAATAAAAATGAATTTGTAATTTTACGTTTATAATTTCGTCAGTTAATGTCCCGAAAAAAAAAGCGGGATGTTACAGGTGGTATCAGAGCAGTTCGATCTAGATTGGACTGCGGGTTAGTGAGATAGTTTTTAGTCTTGTTAGTGTTGGTCATGTGTCTCGGAAGTCCTCAAGAGATGGTGTGTGAGTTTATGCACCACTCGAATCTTGATCGAAATATTTCTTCATCTAAATATTGTGTGCATATTGCACAAGAACACAAATAATGTTCTTAATTGGTTTATCAGAGTGGCGCGACAAAAGCGTGGTTAATTGGTTTATCAGAGTGGCGCGACGGAAGCGTGGTTAATTGGTTTATCAGAGTGGCGCGACTGAAGCGTGGTTAATTGGTTTATCAGAGTGGCGCGACGGAAGCGTGGTTAAAACTTAGTGGATCTGGTAGGGGTTGTGATATAGAGGTTGCAATTAAGATTGCATGTTAGTTAATGGTCCAAAACTTTAGGATAAGAAAATTATCGAGGGAACGAAATAAATGATTGATGTAGAGTTTTACTAGTTCATGATTGAGTAAGTATGAAGTTGATAATTGCTTAAGAGTATCCTATAGATTAAAGATATGTATTTTATAACCAAGAATTCAAATTATGAAACTTGTGAATACTTGTAGGATACGATAACATAAGTTTCAACTTTTAGGTTTGACACTACCATACATTAAATGAATGGGAATGATTTGGAGCGATCAATCGTAGGCTTGATCAAGATCTCAATGCAGGTGATATTAATTATTGGTTATTATGGAGTGAATGGAAAAATAGTGTTGTTTGACCGAAGTTGTGATGAATTAAGGATGTTGAGGTTGAAGAGTTAAATGGTGTGTTAAATGAAATTTTTGAATTAAAAAGATGATTTGTGTTTATGAGTTGTGAGTTGTAGTTGACGAGTAAGTGATACTAAACCATAAGGGAGTGAGAATTTAAGTAGTAAATCATATGGATTAGATTTGTAGCCATAAGAGCAACAATGAATTAAAAAAAAAATCTTGTGGGAATAAATCAAGTTGAATTTAGTTAGAGTATTGGATCCAAGATTGAACATTAAAATTAAGAACACTTTATAGTGGTTTGAGAACGATGACACGTTGGGTATATTCGTGGAAAGTTATCACAAATGTTTGACTATCTAACATATATTGAGATTATGATTATAAATAAAATCTTGTGTGGTGTAGGGTTCGATCCGACTTGAAGCTTCTTGGTAGGATTAGAGTAATATCAGATTTAGTGAATGAGAATTTAGAGTTGTAAATTGGTAGAATAATGTTGAGAATGTTAGGCTTGATGAATTTTGAAATAATTGTAGCATGATAGTTAAGATTTTATCGACTAATAAGATAAGTGTGTTATATCTATGAACTTTTTAGTGTCAGTTTCGAGGACGAAACTATTTTTAGGTCGATAGAATGTAAGACCCGCATTTTCCTCGTTAGGGTCAAGTTTCGATGACGAAACTATTTGAGGCAGGTAGAATGTAACACCCAAATATTTTATTTTATTTTATTTTTACATTTTACCTTTATTAGGAGTTGAGATAATTATTCTATAAATGGTCGGTTACTATTGTAGTTACTATTGTAGTGTGTTATTTTAATTTTTAATAATAATAATAATAAT
>PGWS01024834.1:0-12078 GCA_002896235.1 Cicer reticulatum
TATTGTGAAAAACACACCAAAGTTGGATGCTTTTCCCAACTTTCTCTTTTCTCCCTCTTATATTCTGCTCGCCTAATTTTCGAGCCATTTCTCCCCTTTCTTTCTGTCCCTTCGGTTTTTAAAGCGGTTATTATGCCGCAGTCCCTTCGGTTTTAAAGCGGTTATTATGCCGCAGTCCCTTCGGTTTTAGAGCGGTTATTATGCCGTAGTCCCTTCGGTTTTAAAGCGGTTATTATGCCGCAGTCCCTTCGGTTTTAAAGCGGTTATTATGCCGCAGTCCCTTCGGTTTTAGAGCGGTTATTATGCCGTAGTCCCTTCGGTTTTAAAGCGGTTGTTATGCCGTAATTCTTTCGGTTTTTTGAGCGGTTGTTATGCCGTAGTTCTTTTGTTTTTGAGCGGTTATTATACCGTAGTTATGAATGGTCATAGTACCATATTGAGAGTGACTTTAACTGTCATATTGAGAGTGACTTTAACTGCCATATTGAGGGTGTAATTCTAGGAACGGTTTTCTACGGTGCAGTGGAACTCCATAATACTGTGAATTTCTCTGGGCTGTTTTATCTGTGGAACTTCAGTGTTGATAGTCTGCCTGCACAATTTCGGCAGTTGCCTGCGAAACGTCTAAAGAGAGCGACGTAAGTACCTTCGCGAGACTCAAAAGCACAATATACAAGTAATATCTTCGGTGGCAATTAATTGTGAATTTAAAATAGATATATTTTTGAAAATTCAAAATCCAACAGTCTCGATCAAAACGGAGCAGTAAAAGAACCAAAGATTAAAGTTCTGAAGCGGAAGTGAGAGTTCGAAAGAGAAGTGAGTCAGTCTTCTGATTGTGATGGTACTAAGAATAGCAGCAATTGTTGATGAAGTGAAGATGGCGAGTATTAATGCTGAGAGCTCTAAAGTTCAAAGGATTGTTTGAGTCACAGTAAAGAAACCTGCTATTGGAGAGGACGAACCACAGGCTTGGGCCAAATGCTCTTCTGCCCCAAGAAGCTGAGGGCATATATCAGCTAGGTGGTGACCTCATTAGGACTGGATGAAGGAGATGCATATTGCGCAATACGATATCAACAAGGGAAACGTATATTCCTCGTCAGAGAGAAGTGGGTCTTCCTGCGGAAGAGATTTCGAAAGTTTGAGGATCTTGGTTATGTGATGAGTGGTAGCAGGCATCAGAGGATGAAATGCAATTCGTATAAGGAAAGAAAAACACAGGTTTATGTGTAAGACCCGTTAGTATTATTCCTCATTAGGGGTCAAGTTCAGAGGACGAACTATTTGAGGTATGGTAGAATTGTAAACACACCCAATCATTTTATTTTATTAATATATTTTTTATATTTACCTTTATTAGGAGTTGAGATAATTATTCTATAAATGGTCGGTTACTAAGTGTAGTTACTATTGTAGTGTGCTATTTTAATTTTAATAATAATAATAATAATAATAAATAATAGTAATAACTACTAATAATTTTAATATAATATAATAATAATAAAAGAATATGGATTACAAATGTCTTTAGTTATTATTAACTAAAAATAATAAAAGAACGGTGGTTAAAAAGTCTTAGGTTGAAATTATAGTTTTTTCCGTTTAAATACCAAGCTTACCCAGCCTTATACATTTCTGTCCATACTCTTCAATACCACCTTATCTCCAACTTTAGACTGTTCCCCACGTTCTGGGATCTCTTAAGGTTCCCCACTCTGACTCTTTTAACGTTCACTTCAACTGCGTTAACTTTCTCCACTTCTGTCAACGTCCCCCAACTCCACCCTTCCCCCACTACTGGTTTAGGTTATTTCCCACTGTTGTCTCCTTAAGTTCTCGGCTTTATGAACACTACTTACCACTTGTAGGCTTAAAGCTAATCCTTTTTGATAAAAAGGATGCAAGATCAAAATAGACGTCTGTCCATTCTAGAAAACACTCTGGATATAAAAATGGGGTTATGAGAAGAAAAAGAGAAGAGACCATTATATTTAGATAGAAAGCATAATACTCACCATATATATGAGAAAAGAGATGAGTAACTCCATTCACCGAATTTGTTAAGATACAGCATCATTATCATCATCGACTGTCCGATTCGGTTAACGTTAGTCTCGGTCCTAGATATATATTCTGGAACAGCTAGTAGTATATCGCAAACATTCAGAACCACGTTTATCACCAATGATCGGTGAATATCGGCGAATGGACGGTATCAGAGCAGGCACGATAGAAACCTATGCACCCTCGCACAGCAGCAAGTGTGAAATGAGTGAGACAATAATTTGTGAAAGCAATAATCTAAATATACTCTAGTAATGGTTAAGGGCAATCACTCCATCCGCTTCCTACTTGAATTATATATGTGATATAAATGTATCGTGGTGTTATTTAAGTTTTTTTTTTTGTGTTATCTTTAAAATGGAATATTATAATGGTTGTGCTTGATATGTTCAGATGTGGAAAATGAATGTTATATTATACGTTGTATATAATGGTTGTATTGACATGTTGTGGTTATTCAAGGTGATTACTTGGTCTAAACTAGGTGGTTAGAACAAGGTTGAATGATTTGGACGTTCTGATTGAGTGGTCTATACTGTTACTAACAAAGTGTCTACGTTCATACATTCATTCATAGTCGTGTGGTGGTGCGTCCATAATTGGTTGGAGCCCACAGATCCTTGCGGGGATGTTGAGCTAGTGGTGTTTGCTTGGAAGGACCCACGAAGCTCGAGTTAGTGGTGTTGCTTGGAAGGACCCACGAAATGCCATTGCGGGGGAGGCGATATTCCGGAATCACTACATTGGCATATAGATGAGTCATAAGGTCCTGTTTGAGTATGCATTGAATTTAAGTGTGATTAATCTTTTATAAGATAAAATGATACATTGTATCCTCTGATAATTGGTTGGTTGAAAATAATGTTATTAACGATGTATATATATACTGATAAATTTGTATACAATTGTATTTGTTCGTTTGGGCGAGGCACATGTCAATAATGAATGAGAATGTTAATAATGAATGAATGTGGATATTATGGGTCATGAATGTACCTGCTGCTAGTTTCGGTGAATAATATGTGATATTGTACTTGTTTTTATTATTGTACCTCTTAATTGTTTGGGGTGAATTAATGTTATTAATATGTAGATATTGTAATGTTATATTTGTATTGTCATTGTACCTGTTGTTGGTCGTTTGGGTGAATTAATGTTATTAATTACGTAAACATTGTACTGTTATATTTTCATTGTTAGTATATCTTTGGTGAGTTGTGATTTTAACTTTTAAATGAAGTAAATGATTTATTTATATTTTGCTATAACGACTATATATGCATGCATATTTGCTCTGTGTTTGTTATTTGGAGATGACCCTTACATTTGGCAGGACGCCACATATAGTGTTATTTGAGCGAATAATATCACGATCAACCTAATAGGAGAAATGCGAGAAAGTACAATAGCATGCAGTTGGAGGCCCCGAGATACTTATGTATTGGTGTTAGACTTGTTTTGGTGAGTTTTTCCACAAGTCCAAAGTTTGTGACCAACTAGGATTTATGTTTGGGTAGTAAAAACATCGAGAGTTTTGACTCTAGGAGTTTCTTTTGTTTAACGTATTAAATTCACTTTTAGTGATTGTAAATACTGTGATTCATTATTTGTAAAATATAACTAAAATATTATTAATTGATTTTAAAGTAAATGAGTATTTAGATTTATCATAAATAATAAAAAAGAATTTGTAATTTTAACGTTTAGAAATTTCTGTTAGTTAATGTCCCAAAAAAGCGGATGTTACAGTGGTATCAGAGCAGTTCGATCTAGATTGGACTGCGGGTTAGTGAGATGTTTTTAGTCTTGTTAGTGTTGGTCATGTGTCGGAAGTCCTCAAGAGATGGTGTGTGAGTTTATGCACCACTCGAATCTTGATCGAAATATTTCTTCATCTAAATATATTGTGGCATATTGCACAAGAAACAAAAATAATGTTCTTAATTGATTTATCAGAGTGGCGCGACGGAAGCGTGGTTAATTGATTTATCAGAGTGGCACGACGGAAGCGTGGTTAATTGGTTTATCAGAGTGGCGCGACGAAAGCGCGTGTTAATTGGTTTATCAGAGTGGCGCGACAGAAGCGTGGTTAATTGGTTTATCAGAGTGGCGCGACGGAAGCGTGGTTAAAACTTAGTGGATCTGGTAGGGGTTGTGATATAGAGGTTGCAATTAAGATTGTATGTTAGTTAATGGTCCAAAACTTTAGGATAAGAAAATTATCGAGGGAACGAAATAAATGATTGATGTAGAGTTTTACTAGTTCATGATTGAGTAAGTATGAAGTTGATAATTGCTTAAGAGTATCCTATAGATTAAAGATATGTATTTTATAACCAAGAATTCAAACTATGAAACTTGTGAATACTTGTAGGATACGATAACATAAGTTTCAACTTTTAGTTTTGACATTACCATACATTAAATGAATGAGAATGATTTGGAGCGATCATCGTAGGCTTGATCAAGATCTCAATGCAGGTGATATTAATTATTGGTTATTATGGAGTGAATGGAAAAATAGTGTTGTTTGACCGAAGTTGTGATGATTAAGGATGTTGAGGTTGAAGAGTTAAATGGTGTGTTAAGAATGAAATTTTTGAATTAAGAAGATGATTTGTGTTTATGAGTTGTGAGTTGTAGTTGACGAGTAAGTGATACTAAACATAAGGGAGTGAGAATCTAAGTAGTAAATCATATGGATTAGATTTGTAGCCATAAGAGCAACGATGAATTAAAAAAAAAATCTTGTGGGAATAAGTCAAGTTGAATTTAGTTAGAGTATTGGATCCAAGATTGAACATTAAAATTAAGAACACTTTATAGTGGTTTGAGAACGATGACACGTTGGGTATATTCGTGGAAAGTTGTCACAAATGTTTGGCTCTCTAACATATATTGAGATTATGATTATAAATAAAATCTTGTGTGGTGTAGGGTTCGATCTGACTTGAAGCTTATTGGTAGGATTAGAGTAATATCAGATTTAGTGATGAAGAATTTAGAGTTGTAAATTGGTAGAATAATGTTGAGAATGTTAGGCTGTGATGAATTTGAAATAATTGAGCATGATAGATCAAAGATTTTATCGACTAATAAGATAGTTGTGTTATATCTATGAACTTTTTTTAGTGTCAGTTCGATGACGAAACTATTTTAGGTCGATAGAATGTAAGACCCGCATTTTCCTCATTAGGGTCAAGTTTCGAGGACGAAACATTTGAGGCAGTAGAAAGTAACACACAGATATTTTATTTTATTTTATTTTTACATTTTACCTTTATTAGGAGTTGAGATAATTATTCTATAAATGGTTGGTTACTATTGTAGTTACTATTGTAGTGTGTTTATTTTTAATTTTAATAATAATAATAATAAGGAACGTGTACAAATGTTCTTAGTTATTATTAATAATAATAATAAAAAGAACGGTTAAAAATGTCTTAGGTTGAAATATAGTTTTCTCCGTTTAATACCAAGTACGACCAGTTTAACGTTTCTGTCCATTTAATACCACCTTATTCCAGCTTTAACGTTTCCCACGTCTGGCTTAAGGTTCCTCACTCATGCCTTAACGTTCACTCTTACGTTTAACTTTCTCCAATTCTGTCAACGTTCCCCACTCCCACGTTCCACTTCTGGTTTAAAGGGTTACCCACTGTTGCCTTAACGTTCTCCGCTTATGGCTTAACTCCCACTTGTGGCTTAAAAGTTAATCCTTTTTTTGATAAAAAGGAAACAAGACAAAACAGACGTCTTCCATTCAAAAAACACTCTGCGATATAAAAAGGTTTATGAGAGAAAAAGAGAGAGACCACTTTGATAGAAAAGGCAACCACCAAAGGAGAAAAAGATGAGTACTCCATTCCGAATTTGTTAAATCAGCATCAGAAAATCATCGACTGCGCATTCGTTAACCGTTAGATCGGGCTGATTTCGGACAGCAGGTTCACAACATTCAGAACCACGCTTTCAACGGTCGAATCGGCGAAATGAAGTTCAAAGGGGAGAAACCGTACTCGCACAGCAGCAGATGTGAAATGAGTGAGACAAGAGTTTGTGAAGCATAATTCTAAATATAACTCTAGTAATGGTAAGGGCAATCACTCCATCCGCTTTCCTACTTGAATTATATGTGATATAAATGTATCGTGGTGTTATGTAATGGTTTTGTTTGTGTGTTATCTTTAAAATGAATATTAATAATGGTTGTGCTTGATATGCTCAGATTGTGGAAAATGAATGTTATATTATACGTTGCTATAATGGTTGTATTTGACATGTTGTGGTTATTCAAGGTGATTACTTTGGGTCTAAACTAGGTTGGTTTAGAACAAGGTTGAAATGATTTTGGACGTTCTGATTGAGTGGTCTATACTGTTACTAACAAAAGTGTCTACGTTCATACATTCATTCATAGTCGTATGATGGTGCGTCCATAATTGATTGGAGCCCCACAGATCCTTGCGGGGATGTTGAGCTAGTGGTGTTGCTTGGAAGGACCCACGAGCTCGAGTTAGTGGTGTTGCTTGGAAGGATCCACGAAATGCCCTTGCGGGGAGACGATATTCCGGAATAATTACATTGGCATATAGATTGAGTCATAAGGTCTGTTTGAGTATGCATTGAATTAAGTGTGATTTAATCTTTTATAAAGATAAATGATACATTGTATCCCCTGATAATTGGTTGGTTGAAATAATGTTATTAACGATGTATATATTATACTGATAATTTGTATACGATTGTATTTGTTCGTTTGGGCGAGGCAATGTCAATATGAATGAGAATGTTAATAATGAATGATGTGAATATTTGGTCATGAATGTACCTGCTGCTAGTTTCGGGTGAATTAATATGTGATATTGTACTTGTTTTTATTACTGTACCTCTTAATGTTTGGGTGAATTAATGTTATTAATTATGTAGATATTGTAATGTTATATTGTATTGTCACTGTACCTGTTGTTGGCCGTTTGGGTGAATTAATGTTATTAATTACGCAAACACTGTTATATTTTCATTGTTAGTTATATCTTTGGTGAGTTGTGATTTTAACTGTTAAATGAAGTAAATGATTTTTTATTTATATTTGCTATAACGATATATATGCATGCATAATTGCTCTGGTTTGTTATTGGAGATGACCCTTACATTTGACAGGACGTCACATATAGTGTTATTTTGAGCGAATAATATCACGATCAACCTAATAGGAGAAATGCGAGAAAGTACGAATAGCATGCAGTTGGAGGCCCCGAGATACTTATGTGTTGGTGTTAGACTTGTTTGATGATTTTCCACAAGTCCAAAGTTTGTGACCAACTAGGATTTATGTTTGGGTAGTAAAACATCGAGAGTTTTGACTCTAGGAGTTTCTTTTTGTTTAACGTATAAATTCACTTTTAGTGATTGGTAATCTGTGATTCATTATTTGTAAAATATAACACTAAATATTATTAATTGATTTTAAAGTAATGTGTATTTAAGATAATCATAATAAAATGAATTGTAATTTTACGTTTAGAATTTTGTTAGTTAATATCCCAAAAAAAGCGGAAATGTTAGCAAATTGTGTGATGCACGTATTTATAAGTTGTTGAAAATTTTCACAAGAAGAAATGATAGATTTTTAAACACTTATTTAGATTTGGGTTTAATAGTAAGATAAAAAAATAAAGTAGTTTTAAGATTTTCTAAATCGGTGGTGCAAATCTTGTGTTGTTTACCAAGAGCTTAATATATTTATAATGAGTTAGAGTACGTTTTGTACTTTTATTTACAATATTTTATAAAAAAATAGATACAACAATTTGGAGATTTTAAGATACCATTACGAATCACACATACAAATGATTATTTTCAAACTACAACTTTTAAGAAAATGACTTACACACAAACCAACATATTTTGTGTATATATAATATAAATAGGAAAATAAAACATTTGGTTTTTGTATGCCGAACGATCAAAACACTTTGTTAGGAGATGTTCACTATCAAATAATCTCAATGGGATCAATTAAGCACGTAGAAACTTTAGCATAGAAAATAAAATCCATAATTTATTACCAATACATTTTGGAGCTAATTAAAAAGGAAAGAAAGATACATGCACTTTTCTATCCTCCAACTTATTATCTGGTCCATATATAGAGCTCCAATTATTAGCAAATAGTCGCAATAACAAGCTATAGTTAATACATCACAAACACAAACTTAAATAAAAGTTACAAACATAACAAATTATATGCTTCCACATAGTAGATGGACACGGTTACTTGAAAATTATCTAAAACATCAACTTTGAATGATATTAATTGTTGAAGTAGAAGTTTACAATCTTCAACTTATCATATAACGGGTGATACGATAATTTCAAACTTAACTTATATTTATTTTTTATATTATTGTCAAACTGTCACAAATTATGTACTAAATCATTTATAAGACAAAAAGATTGTGAACTTCTACTTCTAGATAACCACATTAATCATCGTTGATATTTTTAATAACTTTAAGTATGTCTATAGTTTCTTTTCCTTGAAACACATATTGCTCTCTCAAACACAAGAGGAGCACATTCCCATCCAAACAGTAAAAAAATCTTTCCCCATTCTCACGCAAACCACCAATAGTACCACAATCATACTTACTAAAGGAACACACATCCGTAGATGACAAAACCTAATATTTATAAATCCCTTCAAATTGTGTCTTCACAATTCTAAAATAACTACCACTAGAACCCGTTAACAATACCCTCCTACCACTCTTAGTATCCCTATCACCCAATTTCCACTCCGTAGATTGTACACAAGTTGAAAAAGCTGAAAATTTTACCTTAAAGTCTTCTATCCACTCTAACAACTTTATTCCTCTTTTGCAAAAGGTGTGAAAATAACGGGTAACCCTTTTCCAAGGTCAGTGTTTTCTTGACTCAACATATATAAGGGCATGAACCATTCTATTTATCAAAGTGAAACGGCCTCCACTTCGGTTATAGCTGGTTTAATGTAATACTCTTGCCACGCTCAATAGGGTGCCCTTTTGTGTCAAGAACTTTAACATTTTCAGATTGAGCTAAAATTGTTATGGCCATGAAAGCCATGACACAAGGATAAGACTTGTAATTTTGGTTAATCTTGTTGACATGGTTGTGTGTAAGTTTTAAAAGGGGTATTGGAATGTGTTAATGTGTAGCAATGGCTTATTATTTATAGGGTATAATATGATATGTGGCAAGCGGTGAAGATATTATTAAGTGTTTGGTTGATGAATAAAGTCTAACATCACTTGCTACATTATTCAACTATATTTGCTTATCCACAAGATATTAATTAATTGCTTGTACCAACAAACTTTTTGGTTGAGTCTCGAATGGAGCTTTGAATTGATTCGGAATTCACCCGGTGATTAAAGTCTTTTTTTTTTTTTTCTCTTAAAACTTTGATTGAGAGTACTATTAAATTTAGTTGTAAGTGTTTTTTTTTTTCTAAAAATATTAAATGGAGTTATTAAATTATATCTTGTGGTAATTAATTAAAAAGATTTTACTCTTTTAAAAATAAGTTATATTTGAAAAGATGAAGTCTAGAAGTATAATTTTTTTCAATGTAATTTATCCTTTAAAGTGGGACACTAATTTTAAACAAAAGAGACAACATAATTGTTCTTATTTTGGCCTTAAGGAATAATATTTAGTAGGAAAAATTGTTCTATAGAGTTTGTAAGGCACACTAGGCTAATAATATTGTTTATTCTCGTGTAAAGTGGTTGTATCTATGCTCATTGCCATTGAAATGAAATACATTTTTTTTGAGAAATCAATGTATGATCACCTGAAGTAACTGAAATTTATTTAATGATTTGATACCTTATGATATATATTTTTCTAAACATATCAGTTGATATTGAACTCTTAACCTAAGTGATTTAAAAACCCATTCATCTACCACAATATTGGTGAAATGAATAAGTTCATCTAACAAGAAAAAACATTAGAAATTTTTTATTGAACATTTTTTTATAGATTTAAAATTAAATATCTACATCCTGAATTGAATAGAAAACCAAATTAAGTAGTTAATTAAAGATGGCAGAAAATGTCAGGCACACTCGTGTATACTTGAAAAGACAATTAGGATTTTGACTGCCACATATGACAAAGTTATATTTGAGGGCATAAACTTTGATCACATCCTGAACAGAACGACAATATTGAAAAATAATGCCACATCTATCGTGGAAAAGTTTGATGATTTGGTAACACTATATAAAAGGAGAAAAATATTTCATTTCAGTCCTCAAATTTTCTTATTTTATAATTTTCACACTCTTTCTCTACTCTTTTGGTCTGCCTCTTTCTCTAGAAAAACAACAATATCACAAGATAAAAAGAAACTGAGAATCTGATATCTAATTTATGGAACAAACATATATAGTATGGTGTTGAAAACATACATAGGAGGCATGCTTTGGTGACCAATGTAGTTATTGTCGTCTTAGTGAGAGAAGATGCTTTAAGATTCGGTCGATGTTAAGAGTTTCACATCAATAAAGATATGACTCAAAAATAAATTTATAAGTGGTAGACATCATTCACCTTACAAACCGGTTTTATACGATGAATCCACATTTTATATGACCAACTCAAATTTTAAAAGTTGATTTGCAATGGGCGTGTACCATGTGATTCTCTTACGTGAGAGGCTACTTTTTATCACTTCTAAACCTAGCCAGAATTGGAGGCAAAATCATTCGAATTGCAAAGTGACAATATACTAAAACCATTATGCCTTAAGGAAAATTATTTTTTCTTCATTTTCCTCCATCGTAATCCAAACATATACTTAGTGCTAAGTCATGTTTAACAATACTCGAAAATAATATAATTGAATTGATGAACCTTGAAACTAAGAAGCAGTTTTATTTGGTGACCAGAAAATGATACAAATCAACAATGAAACATTTAGTAACAAGCAAAGCTTCGTCCTTCATCTCAGAAGGCACATGGCGTCTCCACCATTCCTGCCAAGATGCTACCATAGATTGAGTGACACACACCTTGGAAACAGCACAAGGTACTGTTTGTTTAAGGGATCTCCAAAGTGCTTAGCAGCCTAGTAAACTACGCCGAGAACCGAGTTCTAAAATATTGAATGTAAAGAAATGGGTAAACGACGCGGAATTGAACAAAGGAACGTAAAAGGTGTACAACTTCAAGCGCAACTACCGATGCTTAAATTTTATAATTATAGAACATCAAAACTTACCTGCATGCGACTTCAATGGATATGGTTCGCGATGATGACATTCTAGCCGAGACTTCTGGCAAGCACGTATCCAAAGAAAAAATCCAGAAGCAGAAGAGGAGACGGCAGATTACCTGTCACCAGACCATAAGGATTGGCAGAAGAACTCTGTTGCAATAAGCATTTCACCATAAATTGCCACAGTTGCTACAGCCATGGATGGCATCAAAGGAGACACGAGTTTAACAAGTGGTTGGAAATACTGATTCAGAAGTGCACCGCCAACTACAGGAAAAAGGACAACCTGTTGAGAGACAAATTATTATTTTTTGTGAGAAGGGGTAACAATGATAAAGAAGCATCACAACAAATTAGAAACAGGAACAATATTTTAAACTACTAGGGTCTAGCGCAAGTGGTTGGCGAACAATGCGTGTGAGTGTTGTAAACCCCAAGATACCCAGTTTGATTACTACTCATCAAAAAAGGGTCTCATTAATCATTTCTGTAATAAGAGAAAAGAAAAGAAAATAAAGGAAAAGTATTTGAGAAAAGCTAACCTGCAATGTTGACATTAATAAGCCAGCAGCATCTACAGCTACATACTTACCAGCTAGTTTGGCTGTCAGAAAAGGAGTCATGATCTGCAATGTTAAGCGGTAACTGGTAAACGGATCAATGCGAGAAGTTGTTGACAAGAAAAGTACTATTCCATCACTAATATAACAGTTCAGTTTGACACACACACACCCCTCCCC
>PGWS01024840.1:0-15402 GCA_002896235.1 Cicer reticulatum
CTCGTAACGTCAGGAGCCACTCCCCTTTGGGCCATAATGTTGAGTATACTCTTAGCCTTGTTCACTTTATTAACGAGGCAATATCCATCTATTAAAGAGCTATAAGTAAAAATATCAGGTTTTATGTCTTTTTTCATCATCACAAGAAACACATTTTTAGCTTCTTTTAACTTCCCTTCCTTACAAAAAGCATCAACCAATATATTAAAAGTATACACATTTGGGTTGATGTTTTCCAATGTCATTTTATTAAACAAATCAATTCCTTCTTTCAATTGACCCATGATGCAAAAGCCACTAATTAAAGCAGTGTAAGTGACAACATCAGGAGAAATTCTCTTGACAACCATTTCAGAATATAAATCACATGCATTAGAAACAAGTTTATCTTTGCACATACTATCAATAATCGTGTTGTACATTACCACATTAGGTTGAACCAATTTCCCATCAACTCGTCTCAGCAACTCTAGAGCTGCTCTTGTTTCTCCAACTTTACATAACCCGTTGATCAAAATCCCGTAACTAACTTGATTCAACTGAAATCCTTGCGCTACCACCTTGTCATGAAAGTGCAATGCTTTATGAACCTCACCTTTGAGACAAAAACCCTTGATGAGTGTATTCAAAGTTATTGTATTTGGGTGATAACCCCTTTTGAGAATCTTTGAGAAAACAGAGAAAGCAAAAGTGATATGACCTAATTGGCAGAAACAATTCATTAAGAGATTGCAAGGTACAAAGTCAGGTTTAATTCCCCTAACTTCCATTTGTTGAAAAAGGGAAATAGCAATTGAGTAATGCTTAGCTTTCACAATGGATCCTAAAACCTTGCCAAATTCAATGGGTGGTGGGGTAGGATTCTTATGGAGCAAAGAATTGAACAATGAAATGGAATTGTCAAGATGAGGATTATTGAATTGAGGGAATAGGGTTGAAGTGAGAAGCAAAAAGAGGGAATGAAATTAAAAGGAAGAAACTTTTTGGGAATGAAAAGAGAAACAATACCTTAACCTAGTTAAAAAAACATTTGTTTGTTTTTGTGGGGTTTTGGCCAAGTTTGGGGGGGGGCCACCCATTGGGCCGGAAAATAAACAAAATCTTCGAATTTCGGTTTGTTATCAAACTCCACTTATATCCTCGTTATCAACTTGAGATTTTTGATTTTTTGGAACCACAAATTTTATCTTTTCAATAACTAAGTTGACATAAATAAAATAATAAAATAATAATAAAATTGACATCTTAAATAATATTAAACAATTGATTTTGCTAAATAACTTGACATTTAAATAAAATAAAACACATTAAACATTAAGGATAAATGCTCTTGTAGAGAATTCATTAAAGAACACAATTTGTTATTGATGAGTATGAATATTGTCACACATAACTGAGTTGAGTCTTCTATTAAAGTTTAATTTTGCATTGATAATAATATAAATAAATTTTATAAACTCTACTAGAATTTTTGAAGTACATTGGTTCTATAATAAGTTTTGATATATGCCATATAATACTAACTATAATCTTTATGCCCAATATATGTATGTCTTTTGGTTCTAACCAATGTCTTTGAAGTACTTGGTTATTCTTTTTGTAATTTGAGAACGAAAATCTGTTAGTTTAATTCTTTCTCATTTAGTAGCAGAAGAAAGATAGTGTATCAATTTAATTATTCAAAACAATGACTTTTGTTTTAATTTAAAAATAACAAAAAAATATCATTATTTAATAATTTCATTACAATTCTGAAATTAGTATATATTGAGGATTTTAAAAATAAAAAAAATTATAGTGAATGAGTAAAAAAAACAATCAGGTTGCTTAATGTAGTTGCCCCGCAGATTAAAGGACATATGTTGATCACACATATATATACACCATTGAAGTTCTTTTCCAATTTTCAAAATATTCATCAATTTTTTTATATACAAGCATGTTTTATACATTAAATCATAAACAAATTTGAATTGAATATTATATAATAAAAAATATAAACTTAATTATTGGCATTGAATTTTCTCATAAAGACAAACCTAACTGGAAACATTTAATTATAAATAAATGCATGTCTTTGATGTTCTCAATCAAAGATAATGCATTCCTACGATCTTCATTTTATTTTTCTTCATTCTTTGATGTTTTTGTTTATTTTATTTTTGAGTGGAAGATTAATTGAGTTACACTCAGGTACTATGGCTTGGATTTGGACCCTCTTTTTTTCCAATATTGGTTCTGTTTGGAATTTGAGTCCAACTTTGTGACATGCTAAGTACTAATTGTTTAAATGAAAAATTTCGTTTGTTAGAATTTACTTAAATATAGTTGTTAATTAATTAGGTCTATATGGCGAGAAACAACGGGCACACAATCACTAATGCATGAGTGAAACTAAAACATCTTATCAATAAAACATGCACCAATTCAAGGAATTCAAGAAATCAGTAGTTGATTCAACTCTTTACAGTGTCTTCCAAATGTTGCAGCGTTATGATTTAGACTGATTATAGGTCCAAGCGATTTTAATGATGTCGACACTCATCTTCAGTTAGCAGTTTTGTTTATAAGTAATATTTTTTCTATAAGTAAGTAAATTTTTCACTTACTACATGGTTTTTAAAGAAATGATTTGTGTCACTGTGGTAACTCTGTCAAAGGTTGTGTCAAACAAAAATTCGATTGGTTTATCTTGGTTGCACTAATTGCACAGTCAAAACTAAGAAGGGATTGCAAATTATCAATGTAAATGTGGTGTTCAAGTTGACGAACCATTCCGAGGTACGATCAAACAGATGGTGGTTTTTTCTATTTTAAGACGTAATGTAATTTATTTGTTCTTCATAATTCAAAATATATTGCCCAATCAATAGTAATTTAAATGGTTACAATTTCTAACTTATTGGAATATAGAATAAAATATAAACAATTTGCATATTATAAGGGTTAATGTTAATATGAAAGGTTTTCTCTTGGTTACAATTTTATAATTATTGACATATAGAATAAAATAGAAACAATTTGTATATTATTAAGGGTTAAAAGTTACTATATGAAAAGTTTTCTCTTAACTGTCATATAAGGATATAAATTCTTTTCCAAACTTAAAGCAAATAGCCATAAGAGTACTTCAATATTTAACCTTAATTTATCAGAATTTATAAATCAATATTACAGTCCTTATATCGAACACTTATTGATATCAATAGCTAACAACATAAACATGTACAAAATGATCATTGAAGTTTTCCACGACAATTGCTTTTTGTAAATTCCTTATGTGAGACCAGGATTGTACTTCACTACTTTGGAATTTCAGCACTTCAAATGAGGAAGAATATGATTGAGGCATGTATAAAATGCTTAGTCCAAATAACTTCATAGTTTGGATATTTATTGTTTTACCACATAATATGACATAACTCATTTACCTGAAACATGTTAAAGGTCTGTGATACTAACATAAGGATATATCCATCATCATAACTTCAAGATTTAATGGGGACCACTCTAGCTTTTTGTGTAAAACTACAACCATCTTCAAACAATGTTCTGTTAATGAAATATTTCGTTTGTAAGAATTTACTTAAATGTAGTTGTTAATTAATGTAGTTCTATATGGCAGGAAACAACGGGCACACAATCACTAATGCATGGAGTGAACTAAACTTCTTATCAATGAAAACACGCACCAATTCAAGGATTCAGAAATCAGTAACGTTGAGCCAACCTTTTACAACTGTTTTCCAAATGTTGCAGTTATGATTTAGCCTGATTATAGGTTTCAAAGCGATTTTAACGATGTCGACCACTCATCTTTAGTTAGCAGATTTGTTTATAAGTAGTCTTTTTTCTATTAAGTAGTAATTTTCAACGAATTTGCATTGAGGTTACCTGCAATAGATGATATAGATACGCTACATTCAGGCGGCAAACTACATACTCAGATCACATCTTTCATCTCAATACATTTCACAAGAGATAGTTTATGTATAATGCTCAAGCTAAAACTCTCTCGTTAAATCAAGGCTATTGGACATGTAACTATAATTTCATATCACTACTTTTATGTAAGATATATTCATTATTAATTGTTACAATTTTTTTTAATTACAACAATGTTTTAGGAAATGATTTGTGTCATATGGCAACTCTTTCAAAGGTTGTGCCAGACAATATTCGGTTGGTTTTATCTTGGTTGCACTAATTGCCACAGTCAAAGCTAAAGAAGGGATTACAAATTTATCAATGTAAATGTGGTGTTCAGGTTGACGAACCATTTCCAAGGTACATCAACACTTTAATAGATGGTGTTTTTTTTTTTTATATTTTAGACGTATTTTAAATTTTATTTGTTCTTCATAATTCAAATTATATTGTTAAATCAAAGTAAAACTAAATGGTTACAATTTCTAAACTTATAGGCATGTGGAATAAAGTAGAAACAATTTGTATATTATTAAGTGTTAGTGTTACTATAATGAAAGATTTCTCTTAACTTTCATATAAGGATATAAATTTTTCCCCACACTAAAAGCAATAGTCCATAAGAGTAGTTCAATATTCAACCTTAATTTATCAGAATTTATAAATCAATATTCAGTCTTATATCAAACACTTATTGATATCAATACTAAAACATAAAACATGTACAAAATGATCATTGAATTTTCCACGACAATTGCTTTGTAAATTCCTTATGTGAGACCAGGATTGTACTTCACTACTTGGAATTTCAGCACTTCAAATGAGAAGAATATGATTGAGGCCAAATGTATATTAAGCTTAGTCCAAGTAACTTCCATAGTTTGGATATTTATTGTTTACCACATAATATGACATAACTCATTTACCTGAAACATGTTACAAGCTGGTGATACTGACATAAACCAGGATATATCCATCATATTTCAGATATAATGGAGACCACTCTAGCTTTTCGTGTAAAAGTATAACCATCTTCAAAACAGTGTTCTGTTAATAATGTCATGAACTAATGCTGCATTATTGCTGCAATTAAGACAATTTTAAATTGAGAGGTATTCAACTACATATTTCCTTATGTATATTCTAATGTAATACGTTATATATATTAAAAACTGCACAACTTAAATTAATAGAAGTCAATTTTCAAAACACATCTAAAGGAGAACCGATTCGTGAACTCCTTAAGTCAAGAAATACTATTTGACACTGTAAGTATATCTACATCTTTCTATAAGTGCATCATTTGATATATACATTCTGATTTCATAAATCTTTATGACATAATCTAATTAATTCCTACAAATTTTATGAAATATGTAATAATCATTATCATGACGGGTGAAACGATATTGAAATGTACAGTCAGCTACATCGGCTAAAAGACCTCCAACTGATGACGAACAAGATAATATGGGTAACGATGCAATTGCGAGTCGCCCATCTATCATCATCAACACCACTACAAGAAATATCAAATGTAAATAGTAACTACAATGGAATTAAATGCTAGAAAGTAGATGATGACATCATTGTTAAAAAACTATTATTATGTATTTGTAATCCTAAGGTCTAATTATGTTTGGTCTCATGAAGTTTGATATGGGATGTTATTCTCAATTTAATGTATTGTTGTAAACACTAAAACACAAGTACACTTTTTGGTTCAATGTTATTGTTATAGGATGAATGTTTAATTTGATTAATGTCTTTTAAGAACAGTTAATATGAAAAATGTTGATATGTTGTCTATTGAAAAATATAAACTCAGTGAAACTTTCATACTTTTATAAATAATATATTACATTTATTTTATGACCAAACGGTGTTCGTTTAATTTTAACAATAATATCAATCAATAATGGCAATATCAGTACAGTACGGTTCTAAAATCAATTCCCTAATGAATTATTTTCTTTAATTATTCCATATGCAGACTTTATAAAAATCAAATACAATATAGACATTGAAAGCATTTAAATGATCAACTAACCTATAAATTTGATCATCACTTACTTAATCAATTTTTTCAATTAGTTAATAAGATGTTGCTCAATTATTTGTAATTCAATATTAGCTTTGACTATCTAATTGAGTATTCATCATGGATATGCACATTAATAATTTTACCATAGTATACATAAAATCTAATTTAGCAAATGTGCTTAGTTTTATAGTAAAGAATACAATAGATTTGGAATTTTTGTGTCAATTTTTGCAATAGAAAGACAATTTTCAATCATATATTATTTTTACTGAGATGGATCGTCAACTAACATTGAACATGTTAAGAAAGAATATACTATAATAGTAGTCCAACCATTAAAAATTAAAGTATGTTGTTAATCTATGTATCACATTCTCTGTATCTTATCAAACAATCAAACTACAATTGAAATTACTTCATAAATCATATTAATTAACATGCAGATTATTTTACAAAGGCTTTGTGCAGATTATGAACCCTTGATGCAATTATGTTACAGGGTTTTGGTGCAGATTATGACCCTTATGGCGAAAAAATATAAGAAATGAAGTTGTCTTTCGATATTAAAAAGTTATTGATGATACATTATAATATAAACATCTACGATGGATGGCATTTCTACTGTAGATTTCTTTACATGTAAAACATAATTTACTAAGCATGCCCATTGTCTTGAAAAATTGTTTTCTTCTAACAAAATCAATATCATTTGTTTTCTACTCTCATGAAGTACACATCATCTTTTTGGCTGATGTGGATGAAATTATGTTGAAGTGGCAAAATACGATGATGTGGCAAAATATGATGATGTGGCATCGGAGTCTGTTTTAAATATATTAATGAATACTCATTTAACTTTAAAATAATTAATAAATTTTTTCAATCAAAAATAATGAATCAGAGTATTCACAATTACAAATAAAGTTAATACCTTAAACAAAAGAAACTCCTAAAGTCAAAACACTTGGTGTTTTACTACTCAACAATAAACTTCTAGTTACTCATACTATTGGATTCTTGTGGAAAACTCACCCAACAAGTTTAACACTAGTAACAAAAGTATCTCAGAGCCTCGCAACTACATGCTATTGTGCTTCCTCACAGTTTCTCATACTACGGTTGACTGTGACATTATTCGCTCAAGTAACACTATAGTGACCACCTATCAAATGTAAGGGTCATCTCCAAATAACAAACAGAGCAAATAAACATGCATAATATAGTGTTAATAGTTAAAAAATATAAATAAATCATATATTTCATTCAACATTTAAAAATCAACAACGCACCAAAGATATAAATCAACCAAAATGCACAAATCCTATTTGTTAGACTATATGTCAATGCATGATTCAAAAATATCACCACCCCATTGAGCAAAGAGCCTCTCACCATTGGATAATATCCCAACTTTTGGACAAATGCTCTTCCATTATGTCAATGCATGATTCTAAAATGTCACCACTAGTAGAGCAAAGAGTCCCACCATTGGGACAATGTCCCACCGTTGGACTTGTCGCACCGTTGGACAAATGTTCTTCAGAGTTTCATTTTCAGTACTCCACCGTTGAGTATTTTTCTGAATCAACGTTTCCTTTTCAAGGAAATTGTCGTCACGTACTCGCGACTTAGGTCTTGGCCACCAATGCATGCATAAATGTCATCACCTTAATAGTAACAAAACAGATCACTCAACCAGAGCGTCCAAAACCACTCAACCATGTCGTAAAAAAAACTGGTTTAGACACAAAGTCATCACCTCGAATAACCACAACATGCAAGACACAATCATTATAACAACGTATCATATACCGTTTATTTTCTATAATTTGAACATGTCAAATACAACCATTATAACAGCGCATTATATAACATTTATTTTTTTGAAGATAACACACAAACAAAACCAATACATAACATCACAATGCATTTATATCACATATAATTCAAGTAGAAAAACAAATGGAGTGATGCCCTTATCGTTATGAGTGTCATTATTAAGGTTCCTACGTAGCGGTCTTTGCTCCGAAAAGTTACACTTTCACAAATTAATTTACTACTCACTTATTGTCAAAACAAATCTATCCCTAATTCATATTAAAGGTTTGGTGTTGGCTTAAGGTCTTAAGACAAACCCTTTCTTTATTTTTTTAAAAGATATCAATTCTCTCAAATTAGCAAGCACACAAACAAGTAAAAATAAAAAGATATTTTGAGTCTATATTTGGGTACAAGTGCTTCATTGCAAATTCAATAAAATAAAGATAAGATATAATTTTTTCAATATTTCTTTTGGACCAAAATTCTAATATAAAGAAACATCAAGGATCCCTAAGACTTCCTTAGTTCACTTACAAAAATTTTAATAATAAAATTTAATCGACACTACAACACAAGTTTCCATTTTAATTATTACAAAACAAATTAACAACTCTATCAAAATTATTTTTATTTTATAAATCAGCACCATCTCCACAGAAATTGTCTCATAAAAATCACAACTTTAACATTCTAATAGTAATTATAACAACTTTCAACCAATTTATTATTTATGCAAACTTTGTTATTATTAACATCAATAAAGTTTCTAAATATTTCTTCAACGCTCAAACTATTACAACATCAAATTTTAACCAAATAAAAAATTGAGTTTTTAAGCCAATAACTACTTCTATTGATTAAAACACAATATGGTCTTTATAACGACTTTTACAAGATTAAAATTAATTTTTTGACATAGATAAATATTTTCTTTAATCAAAATAGGTTTTCTATATCAATATCATAAAAAAAAATCAAGATAACTTCTAAGAAAATAAAATTGCATATCACAATTTTTACTTTTAAAACTAAAAAGATTTTCCTACACAATAATAATAATATCAAACATCATTTTCAAAATTATTCATCGTCATAAACCCATTTACTAAAATCAATTTTTTGACCGATAACAACAATAAGAACATTACCATAAAAATCAATTATTTTTATAGATTGACATACAAAAGATCTACTACTAGTTGACCGTTATTACAATAATAATGAGATAAATAGAGTTCCTAATAATCTACTCCAATGATATTAAGGAGTTTTCTTTCCTCTGTAAACATGCATCAGCGACTATCTTAATTTTTTTTATAAACAATCAATCCTACCATCTAACCACTACAAAAAAATTGACTCTATCGTGACACACATGTACAAATGTTTCACTAAAAATAAAAACTGTAGGATAAAACTCAATAATACTTTGAGTGACACTCAAATCTAGTGTCAACTTTAAGGGGCGTCCTGCTACACTTTGAGGACTATCACTACATGTTCTGATAATTGTCACTACATTTTTTTTATTTCTACCTACATTTATGACTGTCACGAAAAACTAGATAAATATAAATAAAAGATTGGTTTATTCCTACAGTATTGTACTGTCGCTAAAACCAAGAAAAATATAAATAAAGAATTAATCTATTCTACGACCATTGTCTGTCACTAAAACGGTATTATTATTTATTAAATTAAATTTATTTTATTTTCCTACTAATGCGTAATTCTAATTATTAATACCATTAAATTAAATTTAAAATTTTAATTTATTTTATTAATTAATGCCATTGAAACATACAATAAAAATATAATTTAATTTACCCCACTTACATGACTATATGCAACACTAGAGCAATCAACAAGCACTAAATTTCAAGACGCCGTTACATGAGATGCAATCATGATAACACTTATGAAATTTCTACTTACCCACAATAACACAAAACACATGTATCAAATTAGTAATAGAAGTTGAAGCAACCCAATAGAATAAAAACTACCTCTATCATGGTAACTTACACACAATAAAATCAAAAGAATATTCTAAGCAAAAGAATACAGATTCTAATGCTGGAACCACATTTTGAGATGCAACTTTCAATCCATAAGTAAGAAAGTCTGATGATTTTAAGTGACCAAAAACTTCATCTCTTAGAAGATACACAAAAATTACTCCACATGCGATGTCATTGAAATACTAATATATTTATTTAACAATTATTCGATGCAACTAATTTAATAGCGTAGACTGCGGCATGCATGCTACTTGTGTAATTCTAGAGTTATGCATACAAGAATCGGGTTTGTAAAGCAGTTCTAAATAAATTAATTAGTCGTTATATTACACATAATCCTTATAATTATGTCAAAATGAGATGAGAATGGTCAACAATAATTCATATCCAATAAAAGCTCAACATGCACCTTAACATTTGAGCCAACAGAACAGGAAATAAAATGACAAAGTACTAAAATTCATTAAATGATTGATGATGTACTAGAATCTAATTCTATGAGAAGGAACAAGATATAACTAGCATTGACTTCTTCATGCTAGATCGATCTTTTGCGCCTACAGCATTTATCTACCAAGTTACTAACCAATATTTTTAGGCCTTCTAATGGTGAGATCATATTCTCTACACAAATTATTATTTATTTAAATCTGGAATATGAATGATAAATAAATCAACCTCGTAAAATAATAGGAGAAGAGGGAGATGCACCAACAGGTATAATAGAGTTTTTTACACTGTCATCCATCACAATCATGCACTCAAATTAAAATTCTAACCAAAAACAACAATATCACTAAATTTGAGAATAAAATATACTTACAAACATCTTCAGTCCAACTGAGGTTATTTTGAGTTGTTGCCCAACTGAAAATTCAACCACAAGAATATCCTTGACTGACTTGAGACATAGTAAATTCTTTCACATGATTCATATCACTGTTTCTTGTAACAAGGTGACCATTGATGGAAAAACGCTCGTCTATTCTATAAAAATCCTTTATACTATTAATAACTGCTTCATCTTTGAAAAAGAGAGCTGGGTCAACACCTCTACTTTTGCCTTGACTTTTGTAGCTTTCTTTTTCCCGGTACTTCTTTTCTGTTTTTGTGCATTATGTTGGGTTTTAGCTTCCTCTGAATTCTTTTCTTCACATGTAATAAACTTCCAAATCTTCTGTATTAGGATACATTGTCATTCCCATTTTCCTCTGGAACTGCTAAGACTTCTTCAAGTGTGGTTTCAGATGGAATTGATTTTGTGGTGCTTGTGCATCCTCAAGACTAGGGTTTGTTGGGTTCTAAATATTACTCATTCAATAATTTTGTGATGGGTTTTCGAGAAGAGCTGCAAGAATGAAAACAATTACAAACATGAGAAAAAGTTCGAGTAAAATGAATATAAACATGGTAGAAAATGAGATCTTGAAAATTATTTCCATTATGTTAACCCAGATTTCCCGACTAATTACTACGGAAACTGAGGTAAAAAAGAGAGAAACAAATGTTTTTATTCTGATGGTTCCCGACTAATTATTTTTTATCTTCCTCCAGCTGTTACTAAACATGTTGGTCTTCTGATGTATGGTTTCTAACAATTAGTTTACAGTTTTGGGATACTCCGAATGCGTCTCCGAAGATGAAATCGACTGTTCCTGAGACGCTTGCAATCATGGTAGGAATTGACGTTGGGATTGTGTCTAGAGAGTGTCTTGGAAACCATCCATTTGACAGTTGTAGGAATACTGCTTGATCTGCTGTTTACTCGTAGTGCTACTGCTTGATGTCTTCTCTGCTCCTGCGTTGTGTTCTCAAATCCAACATTTCTTTCCATGAAGTTTGCCACCATGTTACACCTGCAACCATTGCATTGCATTGCATTGCATATATTCAATAAGAAACAGGACAAAAAAATATATGCATTAATTCAATAGTACTTAATTACCAAAGTTTGCAGTGTTGTAAGTTTGGACACCGATCAACAAGTTAAGGCTAGCAGTGAATCTAGTCTTTGTAGGACCATCACCAATGATAGTAACATGAGTCATTTCCTTAAGCACATTAACATTCTCATTATAATACCAGCCTTAACATAAATCAAAAAGGTTGTGCATTATAAGAAGGAACTGTCAAAAGAGCTTCACTTAATGTCTTAAATTGTCCACTACCATCTTGAGCCACAACAAACATTTGGCTTTAAAATTTCCTTCCATCAAAAGATGTCTTTGCCCTTCATAACCCAAGAAGGAAAACCATCATTAGACAAAAGCCTCATATTAAGATTTACATTAACATTATTGTCACCAACATCCTTAAGTAAGCAAGAAACAACATTAATAATGTCCAAAGAATTACTACTTAATTCCAAAGAAGTGTTTCAAGCCTTTAGCCATAATTTCACCAGCTTTAGTTGTTGTATTCTCAAAAAACCATCCAAACATGTTTGTTGATGAGAAAGTGTACCAGTTAACCAAACCTTAAGATCATAAGCATATTCACTAAACTTATTGAAATCATATTTATCCATTGTGTCAATAGATCTATGAATACCATCAACAGCATAATCCAAAACCTCATTAAAAATATCATTGCTTGTTTTGTCATGTTGTCTTTTTGCAAGTTCATCATAAAGTGTTGAGTTATGTATTTGTTTTTTACTCTCTGCTGTTGCATTAAAAGCAGCTTTTATAAGCTCTTTCATATCAGTTGCTAATTCTACGCAATTTTTTGATTGGCAACAATGTTTTGTAGCTCAAAGAGATGACAAAAAATAATTGTTTCAGATGCATCATTGTCAAGGCAAGAAGAATTGGCGGTGCACTAGCCGACCGCAATATCATATCTAGCGCTAGCTTCTAGTCAAGGCAATAGTGGTAAAATAAACTATTAGACTCATAATCTTACACTTAAAATTAATAGTTATCAATTGGCACTCATACTATTAATCAAATGTTGGGAGTGAGGGTAGAAGGCTAGTCAAAGGGTAATAGGAGAATAAACCCCAAATACTTTGCAATTCAAACAACCACCGCACTTAGTACCATGAGCTAGTCATACGATATGCCAGTGAAAGAGGAATGAATGTTTTTTGGCTAAGCTATACATGACCACAAATAAAATAAATTATGCAAGAAAACGTGTTGCAGTTTTTTTGTGCCGAAATTTGCAAGCTTGCACTTGCTAATTGTTTTCAAATTTTACCAGTGTGTCTTAATGACATTGGTAGATTATGGTGGAAAACAAAAAAATCAGCCCTATAAACTGGTGTTGGGCAGCTCTGGCGAAAACATGGTGGCTATATATGGTGTTCTGACCTATGGCGGCTGGCACAAAATTCACGCATGGTGCCACATAGGCGGAAATGGAAACAACACCGATGTATTGTGCTTCAAAGGTAATTGCGCATTAGATTCAACTTACATGCTAAAGAACTTTTCTATGTCAACCCAGCGACTAGCAAGGCTACAATAAAAGTATAGACTATACAACACTCAAAGTAGAGTACCTCTACAACCACTCTTCATTCTCAATAGGAATCATTGGCATGTTGAATAAACCATGTCTTCCACCAACTTTGAGTAAAGATAAACCTGAAGGCAGTTGGATATTGCTTGCAATATAAGTCTAAAAAAATCTAATCCAAAAAACTTTATGTCTCAAATTCATTTCTATCCATGTTAACACAATAAAAAGAAGTAGATTTTTGACCGCCTATAATCTGTTCTTCAAAATCAGAGCTAAGGCTACAAGCGAAAGTCAATTTTATATAACATAATCACGAAGATCTTCATTAGTGTAAAATAATGTTTTTCATCTTCAGAAGACACAAAACAAACATGACACATAGAGAAGCTACTACTAATAACTCCTTCGAGGCTCACATAATACAAGTGTGTTCTCTTTTCAAATATTTAGGAGAGATGTATAGACAATTTATAGAGCAATATTCAATTCTGAAGAACAAAAGGTTTCATTAAATGCAAATAACAAATTTCCAAACAAGGCTTAAACTGAAATCATGGCAAAGCTAAGACTGAAATCAATATATATAATGTTCATTGCTCATGAAGATTGTCATACTATTTTAGCATGTTTTGTGTTTTTTCAATTACCAATATAAGATGTAGAAAATTGCTACAGAGGCTGCAACTTATTATTCAACATGAATTGAAGACTAGTTCTGCAACTTACTGAATATAGTTGTTATTCACAATATATCCAGGGAGCCACCCAATATCTACCTTGAAGATTCTGACACTTTGAAAACGACAGTGTCAAGATTTGAGAAGTAAGAGTTTAGGTTAAGTCAACGGTGAGCCTGATAATCCGGTGAAGAGGTCTTGAAGAGAAAGGATTTCAAAGAATTGTGAATGGAAGAATGATATCATTTACTTGAGATTGAGTTGGAAGACGATTTGAAACTTATTTTACGATTTTGTGAGACGACAAATGAAATTGAAGAAAATCGGTTGAACAGAATCGAATCGAGAGAAGAAGAGAACGATTTGAGAGAAGATGACGATTTTACATGATTGAGAGAAGATGAGCTATTTTATACCGATTTGAGAAAGAAGACCTAAATTGAATCGCAGAAAATCCGATTGCTACAAGAGAGAGAAAGGAAAAACTGAATCTGCTTGATTGTTTATGTAAGAATCCCGATTAAACAAAAAATTGAAGAGGAACATGAATCGAAGAGGAAGTCAAAGGAAATCCAATAATTACAGAGAAAGCATGCGATTCCTGAGAGGGAAAATGGAAAAACAATTTCACCCTAACTAGAATGTGGAAAATTTTCTGAGAGAGAACTAAGGGAAATCAAGAAATGAGTTTAACCAAACATGAGAGAAATGAGAAGAAAAGGAAAAACCATTTTCTACTTTAGAAGGTTTTTATTCATTTAATTTTTTTTACAAAATAGAGTATAATATTTTTAGAATCAGTGACACCTTAACTGTAGCTAAACATAGCTTTAGTGACAGATAAAAGAATCACAAAAACTGAGTGTCACGATAGATTATTTTTTTTGTAGTCAACCCATTCGTTACTTTATCTAAACATTGTAAAACAATTATGACACATATATTATCTGTAGTTGATTAAGATAAGAAATAAAAATCAATAAATGAAAGGTTTTTATTTATCACCAATAAAGATACAATTAGAAAGACATATTCATCGATCAATTTTATTTTATTTTATTTTTTCACAATATCAATAAGGGGTTTTGTTCTACTCACAAAAAAAATGGTTAGATAAAATTAATATGATCATAGTTAAAGAATTCTTATTTGAGAGGATGAATCACTAACTCCTTTAGGAGTTTTCTTAAATTTCTTCCTTTTTCTCTCTTAAGCCCTTTTTTTTTTATTTTTCTTTCTTTATCGCATATTATTTGTGAATGGGAGGCCTCAGTTTTGTTTCTAGAATTGGGGAACATGTTGTTTTCAACGTAAGCCAATTAAGACCCTAAATATTCACTCTCTAAATTAATGTAATTTTATTTTTAACGTTGTTTCTCAACTCATACTTGTTTCTTTTCTATTATTATTGTTATTATTATAAGAATTTATTTTTAAAATACTTAGC
>PGWS01024842.1:0-12520 GCA_002896235.1 Cicer reticulatum
TTATACAATTAAATCATAAACAAATTTGAATTGAATATTATATAATAAAAAATATAAACTTAAATTATTGGCATTGAATTTTCTCATCAAAGACAAACCCAACTGGAAACAATTTAATTATAAATAAATGCATTCTTTGATGTTTCTCATCAAAGATAAATGCATTCTACGATCTTCATTTTATTTTTCTTCATTCTTTGATGTTTTTTGTTTATTTATTTTTGAGTGAAAGATTAATTGAGTTACACTCAGGTAACTACTATGGCTTGGATTTGGACCTCTTTTTTTTCCAATTTTGTTCTTGTTTGGAATTTGAGTCCAACCTTTGGTGACATGCTAAGTACTAATTGTTTAATGAAAAATTTCGTTTGTTAGAATTTACTTAAATATAGTTGTTAATTAATTAGGTCTATATGGCGAGAAACAACGGGCACACAATCACTAATGCATGGAGTGGAATCTGAAATACTTCTTTATCAATTCAGAATCAAGTAAGTTGAGCACTCTTTACCATGTCTTCCCAAATGTTTGAGTTATGATTTAGACTGATTATAGTAAGCGATTTAATGATTGTCACCAACTCATCTTCAGTTAGCGTTTTGTTTATAAGTTAATATTTTTCTATTAAGTAGTAATTTTCATTACAACATGGTTTTTAAGAAATGATTTGTGTCACTGTGGTAACTCTGTCAACAAGTTGTGTCAAACAAATTCGGTTGGTTTTATCTTGTGCACTAATTGCACAGTCAAAACTAAAGAAGGGATTACAAATTATCAATGTAAATGTGGTGTTTCAGTTGACGAACCCAATTCCGAGGTGACGTCAAACAGATGGTTGTTTTTCTAGTTTCGTATGTAATTTATTTGTTCTTCATAATTCAAAAATATTATAAAGTAAAATTAAGATGGTAATTTCTAATATTGGAATTCTTCATAAATATAAAAATTATATTATTAAGGAATGTTACTAGAAAGGTTTCTCTTGGTTACAATTCTAATGATTGACATATTAGAATAAGTAACAATTTGTACATTCAGGTAAAGTTACTATATGAAAAGCTTTAACTGTCAATACAGGATACTATTCTTTGCCAAACCTTAAGAATCAGATCTTCATTACCTCATATCAGATTTATACAAATTCAGGATTCGAACTTTATGTATAATACTCAAAACAAAACATGTCTCGTTGAAATTCACACAATCTTTTGTAAATTCCTTATTGAGACATTGTACTCACTGATAATTTCAGCATCACTGAGAAGAATATGATGGGAGAGTGATAGATGTTATAACTTCATATTGGATATTTATTGTTTACCACAATATGACCTGAACCATTTACCTTGAACAACAGGTCTGGTACTACATTAAGATATATAGGATAATGATTAATGTGACCACTCACGCTATGTGTACACACAACCCATCTTCAAAACAATGTCTCTGTTAATGAAGTATTTCGTTGTCAAGAATTTACTTAAATGTAGTTGTTAATTATTAGTTCTATATGGCAGGAAACACGGGCACACAATCACTAATGCATGGAAGTGGACTAAACTTCTTAATCAATGAAAACACGACCAATTCAAGGAATTCAGAAATCAGTAGTTGACCAACTCTTTACACTTGTTCCAAAATGATGCAGTTATGTTTAGCCTGATTATAGGTCAAGCGTTTTAACGATGCGGCACACTCTCTTTGTTAGCAGATTTGTTTATAAGTAGTCTTTTCTATTAAGTAGTAAAATTCAACGAATGCAGGTTACTGCATAGATGATATAGATAACTACATCAGGGCGGCACTACATACTCAGATTCACAATCTTCATTCATACATTTCACAAGAGAAGTCTTATGATATAATGCTCAGCTAAAACTCTTCGTTAATCAAGCTATGGGACATGTAACTATAATTCATATCACTACTTTTATGAGATTAATCATTATTTAATATTACAATTTTTTTTAATTACAACATGGTTTTTAGGAAATGATTTGTGTCACTATGGCAACTCTTTCAAAGGTTGTGCCAGACAAATTCGGTTGTTTTATCTGGTTGAGCACGTCAAAGCTAAGAGGGATTACAAATTATCAATGTAAATGTGGTGTGTTAGGTTGACGAACCAATTCCAAGGTACATCAAAACTTAATAGATGGTGTTTTTTTTCTTATTTTTAGAATATAAATTTTATTTGTTCTTCATAATTCAAAAAATATATTGTTAATCAAGTAAAACTAATGGTTACAATTTTCTAACTAGAGCATGTGGAATAAAGTAGAAACAATTTGTATATTATTAATGTTAGTGTTACTATATGAAGATTTCCTCTAACTTATATAAGGATATAAATTTTTTCCAACTAAAAGCAAATAGTCCATAAGAGTAGTTCAATCATTCACCTTAATTTATCAGAATTTAATAATCAAGATACAGTCCTTATATCAAACATTATTGATATCAATACTAACAACATAAACATGTACAACTGATCATTGAATTTTCCACGACAATTGCTTTGTAAATTCTATGTAGCCAGTTGTACTTCACTACTGGAATTTCAGCACTCAAATGAGGAAGATATGATAGGCATGTATATAATGCTAGTCCAAGTACTTCATAGTTGGATATTTATTGTTTACCACATAATATGACACATAACTCATTTACCTGAAACTGTTAAGGCGGTGATACTGATAAGGTATATCCATCATAATTTCAAGATATATGGAGACCACCTAGCTTTTCGTGTAAAAGTATACCATCTTCAAAAACAGTGTTCTGTTAATAAGTCATGAACTATGCTGCACTTATTGCTGCAATTAAGGAACAATTTTAAATTGAAGAGGTATTCAAACTACATATTTCCTTATTGTATATCTAATGTAATACGTTATATATAAAAATGCACAACTTAAATTAATAGAAGTCAATTTTCAAAACACATCTAAAGCAGAACGATTCGTGAACTCCTTAGTCAAGAAATACTATTTGACACTGTAGTATATCTAACATCACTTTCTATAAGTGCATCATTTTGATATATACATTCTGATTTCATAAATCTTTAATGACAATAATCTAATTAATTCCTACAAATTTTATGAAATATGTAATAATTGCTATCAATGACGGGTGAAAACGATATTGAAAATGTACAGTCATACATCGGCTAAAAGACCTCCAACTGATGACGAACTTAATAGGGTAACGATGCAATTGCGAGTGGCCCATCTATCATCATCAAAACCACTCAGAATATCATGTGAAATAGTGCCTACATGGAATTAAATGCTAGAAAGTAGGATGATGACATCATGTTAAAACATTAATTATGTAATTGTAATCCTAAGGTCTAATTATGTTTGGTCTCATGAAGTTTGAATCATTATCTATATTCTCAAAGATGTATTGTTGTAAACACTGAGAAGGACTTTTGGTCCATGTTATTGTTATAGGACATGTTAATTGATAATGAAAGAACAGTAATATGAAAATGTTGATATATAGTCTATTAAAAATATAAACCAGTGAAACTTTCATACTTTATAAATAATATATTACATTTTATTTTATGACCAAACTGTTCGTTTATTTTAACAATTAATATCAACTTCAATAATGGCATAATTCAGTACAGTACGGTTCCTAAATCAATTCGCTAAGAAATTCTTAATTATCCATATGCAGACTTAAAAAAAAATACAACTATAGACATTGAAAGCATTTAAATGATCAACTAACCTATAAATTTAGATCATCACTTACTTAATCAATTTTTTCATAGTTAAAAGATGATTTGCTCACATTATTTTGTAATTCAATCATTGTACTTTTGACTAATCTATTGAGTATTCCATCATGGATATGCACATTAATATTTTACCATAGTATAATAAATCTAATTTAGCAAATGTGCTTAGTTATTATAAGAATACAATTAGCAATTTGGATATTTTTATGTGTCAAGTTTTGCAATAGAAAGACAATTTTCAATCATTATTATTTACTGAGATGGATCGTCAACTAACATTGAACATGTTATAGAAAGATATACTTATAGAGAATATAGTCCAACCATTAAAAATTTTAAAGTATGTTGTTAACTCTATTATCACATCTCTGTTATCTTATCAAACAATCAAACTACAATGAAATTACTTCATAAGATCATATTAATTAACATGCCAGATTATGTTACAAGGCTTTCGGTGCAGATCATGACCCTTGATGCAAATTTATGTTACAGGTTTTGGATCAGCATTATGACCCTTATGCGAAAAAATATAAGAATGAAGTGTGTCTCTCGATATACAAAGTTATTGATGATTTACATTTACTAATTTAACATCCTGAACGCCATGGGAGTGGCACTATTTCTACTGTAAGATTTCTTTTACATTAAAACATAATTTACTAAGCATGCCCGACATTGTCTTGAAAAAATTGTTTTCTACAATTCAATTTCATTGTTTTCTACTCTCATAGGTACACATCACTTTTGGCTGATGTGGATGAAATATGTTGAAGTGGGCAAAATACGAATGATTGGCAAAATATTGATGAGTTGCATCGGGAGTCTGTTTTAAATATTATATTATAGTACTCATTACTTTAAAATCAATTAATAAATTTTTTCAATCAAAAAATAATGAATCAGGTATTGCACAATTACAAAATAAGTTAATACCTTAAAACAAAAGAAACTCCTAAAGTCAAACACTTGGTGTTTACTAGCCCAAAATAAATTCTAGTTACTCATAACTTTGGAATTTTTTTTTTTTTTTTTTTTACGTGCTGGAAAACTCACCCAACAAGTTAACACTAGTACAAAAAGTATCTCAGAGCCTCCAAATTACATGCTATTGTGCTTCCTCACAGTTCTCATACTAGTTGACTGTGACATTATCGCTCAAGTAAACTATATGTGACCACCATCAAATGTAAGGTCATCATCCACAATAACCAAACAGAGCAATAACATGCATATATAGTGTTAATAGTAAAAATATAAATAAATCATATATTTCATTCAACATTTAAAAAATCACAACGCACCAAAATATAAATCAACCAAATGCAAATCCTATTTGTTAGACTATATGTCAATGCATGATTCAAAAATATCACCACCCCATTGAGCAAAGAGCCTCTCACCATTGGATAATATCCCAACTTTGGACCAAATGCTCTTCATTATGTCAATGCATGATTCTAAAATGTCACCACTAGTAGAGCAAAGAGTCCCACCATTGGACAATGTCCCACCGTTGGACTTGTCGCACCGTTGGACAAATGTTCTTCAGAGTTTCATTTTCAGTACTCCACCGTTTGAGTATTTTTCTGAATCACGTTTCCTTTTCAAGGAATTGTCGTCACGTACTCGCGACTAGGTCTTGGCCACCAATGCATGCATAAATGTCATCACCTTAATTAGTAACAAAACAGATCACTCAACCAGAGCGTCCAAAACCACTCAACCATGTCGTAAACCAAACTGGTTTAGACACAAAGTCATCACCTCGAATAACCACAACATGCAAGACACAATCATTATAACAACGTATCATATACCGTTTATTTTCTATAATTTGAACATGTCAAATACAACCATTATAACAGCGCATTATATAACATTTATTTTTTTGAAGATAACACACAAACAAAACCAATACATAACATCACAATGCATTTATATCACATATAATTCAAGTAGAAAAACAAATGGAGTGATGCCCTTATCGTTATGAGTGTCATTATTTAAGGTTCCTACGTAGCGGTCTTTGCTCCGAAAAGTTACACTTTCACAAATTAATTTACTACTCACTTATTGTCAAAACAAATCTATCCCTAATTCATATTAAAGGTTTGGTGTTGGCTTAGGTCTTAAGACAACCCTTTCTTTATTTTTTTAAAAAGATATCAAAGATTTCTCTCAAATTAGCAAGCACACAAACAAGTAAAAATAAAAAGATATTTTGAGTCTATATTTGGTACAGTGCTTCATTGCGCCAAATTCAATAAAAGTAAGGAAAGATATAATTTTTTCAATATTTCTTTTGGACCAAATTCTAAATATAAGAAACATCAAGGATCCTAAGACTCCTTAGTTCACTTACAAAAATTTAATAATAAATTAACGACACTACAACACAAGTCCATTTTAATTATTACAAAACAATTAACAACTCTATCATAAAATTATTTTTATTTTATAAATCAGCACCACGATCCACAGAAATGTCTCATAAAAATCACAACTTTAACATTCTAATAGTAATTATAACAACTTCAACCAATTATTATTTATGCAAACTTTGTTATTATTAACATCAATAAAGTTTCTAAATATTTCTTCAACGCTCAAACTATTACAACATTCAATTTACCAAATAAAAATTGATTTTTAAGCCAATAACTACTTCTATTGACTTAAACACAATATGGTCTTCTATAACGACTTTACAGATTAAAATTAATTTTTGACATAGATAATGATTTTCTTTATCAAAATAGGTTTTCTATATCAATATCATAAAAAAATCAAGATAACTTCTTAAGAAAATAAATTGCATATCACAATTTTACTTTCAACTAAAAAGATTTTCCTACACAATAATAATAATATCAAACATCATTTCAAAATTATCCGTCATAACCCATTACTAAATCAATTTTTTGACGATAACAACAAATAAGAACATTACCATAAAATCAATTATTTTATAGATTGAATACAAAGCATCTACTACTAGTTGACCGTTATTACAATAATAATGAGATAATAGAGTTCCTAATAATCTATCTCCAATGATATTTAAGGAGTTTTCTTTCCTCTGTAACAATGATCAGCGACTATCTAATTTTTTTATACAATCAAACCCTACCATCTAACCACTACAAAAAGAATTGACCTATCGTGACACCACAATGTTTCACTAAAAACTAAAACTGTAGTAAACCTCAATAATACTTTGGAGTGACACTCAAATCTGTGTCAACTGTAAGGCGTCGTTTGCTACACTGAGCACTATCACTACATGTTCTGATAATTGTCAACATGTTTTTATCTTCTACCTACATTATGACTGTCACTAAAACTAGATAATATAAATAAAGAATTGGTTATTCCTACAGTATTGTCTGTCGCTAAACCAAGAAAATTATAAAAAGAATTAATCTATTCCCTACGACATGTCTGTCACTAAAACGTATTATTTATTTATCTAAATTAAATTTATTTTATTGTCCTACTAATTGTAATTCTAAATTATTAATACCATTAAATTAAATTTTAAATTTTAATTATTTTTATAATTAATGCCATTGAACTATACAATAAAATATAATTTAATTTAACCCACTTACATGACTATTGCCAACACTAGAGCAATCAACAAAGGCACTAAATTTCCCAAGGACGCCGTTACATGAGATGCAATCATGATAAAACTTATGAAATTTCTACTTACCAACAATAACACAAACACATGTATCAAATAGTAATAGAAGTTGAAGCAACCCAATAGAATAAAAAACTACCTCTATCATGGAACTTACACACAATAAAATCAAAGAATATTCTAAGCAAAAGAATACAGATTCTAATGCTGGACCACATTTTGAGATGCAACTTTCAATCCATAAGTAAGAAAGTCTGATGATTCTTAAGTGACCAAAAACTTCATCTCTTAGAAGATACACCAAAATTACTCCACATGCGATGTCATTGAATTACTAATATCATTTATTTAACAAATTATTCGATGCAACTAATTTAATAGCGTAGACTGCGGCATGCATGCTACTTGTGTAATTCTAGAGTTATGCATACAAGAATCGGGTTTGTAAAGCAGTTCTAAATAAATAATTAGTCGTCAATATTACACATAATCCTTTATAAATTATGTCAAAATGAGATGAGAAGGTCAACAATAATTCATATCAATAAAAGCTCAACATGCACCTTAACATTTGAGCCAACAGAACAGGAAATAAAAATGACAAAGTACTAAATTCATTTAAAATGATTGATGATGTACTAGAATTAATTCTTGAGAAGGAACAAGATATAACTAGCATTGACCTTCCATGCCTAGATCGATCTTTGCGCCTACAGCATATCTACCAAGTTACTAACCAATATTTTTAGCTTCTAATGGTGAGATCATTATTCTCTACACCACAATTATTATTTATTTAAATCTGGAATATGAATGATAATATAAATTCAACCTCGTAAAATAAAGGAGAAAGAGGGAGATGCACCACAGGTATTTAATAGAGTTTTTTACACTGTCATCCAATCACAATCCATGCACTTCAAATAAAAATTCTAACCAAAAAACAACAATATCACTAAATTTGAGAAATAAATATACTTACAAACATCTTTCAGTCCAACTGAGGTTATTTTGAGTTGTTGCTCCAACTGAGAAAATTCAACCAAGAATATCCTTGACTGACTTGGAGACATTAGTAAATTCTTTTTCACATGATTCATATCACTGTTTCTTGTAACAAGGTGACCATTGAATGGAAAACGCTCGTCTATTCATAAAAATCCTTTATACTATTAATAAACTGCTTCATCTTTGAAAAAGAGAAGCTGGTTCAACACCTCTACTTTTGCCTTGACTTTGTAGCTTTCTTTTCACCGGTACCTTCTTTTCCTGTTTTTGTGCATTATGGCAGGTATCTTTAGCTTCCTCTGATTCCTTTGTCTTCACATAGTTACTTAACTTCCAAAATCAGTTCTGTATTGGATACTTGTCTGACTTCTCCATTTTTCTCTGGAACGTGCATAGACTTCTTCAAGTTGTCGCAGTGTATTCAGATGAATTAGTGTTTGTGGTGCTTGTTGCAGCATCCGTCAAGTACCTATGGTTTTGTTGGTTCTAAATATTTTACTCATCAATTTTTGTGATGGTTTTTCGAGAAGAGCTCAAGAATTTTGAACAATTACAGAACATGAGAAAAAGGTTCGAGTAAAATGAATATAACATGGTAGAAATGAGATCTTGAAATTATTTCCATTATGTTAACCCAGATTTCCCGACTATTACTAACGGAAACTGAGTGTAAAAAATGTAGAGAAACAAATGTTTGTTATTCTCTGATGGATTCTTGCGCGTACTAATTATTGTATCTTATCCTTCCTCCAGCTGTATACTAACGATTGTTGGTCTTCTGATGGTTTTCTAACAATAAGTTTACAGTTTTGGAGATACATCCGACATGCGTCTCCGAAGATGGAGAATGACTGTGTTCCTGAGACGCTGCAATCATGGTAGAATTGACGTTGGGATTGTGTCTAGAGAGTGGTCTTGGAAACCATCCATTTGACAGTTGTAGAATACTGCTTGATCTGCTGTTACTCTAGTTGCTACTGCTGATGTTTCTCCTTGCTCCCTGCGTTGTGCTTCTCAAAATCCAACATTCTTTCCATGAAGTTTGCCACCATTTACACCTGCAACCATGCATTGCATTGCATTGCATTATATTCACTTAAGAAACAGGACAAAAAAATATATGCATTAATTCAATAGTACTTAATTACCAAAAGTTGCAGTGTTGTACAGTTTGGACACCATCAACATAGTTAAGGCTAGCAGTGAATCTAGTCTTTGTAGGACCATCACCAATGATAGTAACATGTAGTCATTTCCTTAAGCACATTAACATTTCTCATTATAAACCAGCCTTAACATAAATCACAAAAAGGTTGGTAGCATTATAAGAAGGAACTGTCAAAAGAGCTTCTACAGCTTAATGTCTTAAATTGTCCACTACCATCTTGAGCCACAACAAACATTTGGCTTAAAATTTCCTTCCATCAAAAGATGTCTTTGCCCTTCACTAACCCAAGAAGGGAAAACCATCATTAGACAAAAGCCTCATATTAGATTTACATTAACATTATTGTCACCCAACATCCTTAATAAGCAAGAAACAACCATTAATAAGTGTCCAAAGAATACTACTTAATTCCAAAGAAGTGTTCAAAGCCTTAGCCATAATTTCACCAGCTTTAGTTGTTGTATTCTCAAAACCATCCAAACATGTTTGTTGATGAGAAAGTGTACCAGTTAACCAAACCTTAAGATCATAAGCATATTCACTCAACTTATGAAATCATATTATCCATTGTGTCAATAGCATCTGTATGAATACCATCAACAGCATAATCCAAAACGCTCATTACAAATATCCATTTGCTTGTTTAGTACATTTGTCTTTTGCAAGTCATCATAAAGTGTGGTTATGTATTTGTTTTTATTAAACTCTCTGCTGTTGCATTAAAAGCAGCTTTTATAAGCTCTTTCATATCAGTTGCTAATTCTAAGCAATTTTTTGCATGGCAACAATGTTTGTAGCTCAAAGAGATGAAAAAAAATAATTGTTTCAGATGCATCATTGTCAAGGCAGAAGAATTGGCGGTGCCACTAGCCGACTCAATATCATATCTAGCGCTAGCTTCTAGTAAAGGCAATAGTGGTAAAATAAACTATTAGACTCATAATCTTACACTTAAAAATTAATAGTTATCAATTAGCACTCATACTATTAATCAAATGTTGGGAGTGAGGGTAGAAGGCTAGTCAAGGGTAATAGGAGAATAAAACCAAAATAGCTGCAATTCAAACAACCACCGCACCTTAGTACCATGAGCTAGTCATACGATATGCCAGCGAAAGAGGAATGAAATGGTTTTGGGGCTAAGCTGATACATGACCACAATAAAATAAATTATGCAAGAAAAACGTGTTGCAGTTTTTTTGTGGCCGAAATTTGCAAGCTTGCACTTGCTTAATTGTTTTCAAATTTTACCAAGTGTTCTTAATGACATTGGTAGATTATGGTGGAAAACAAAAAAATCAGCCCTATAAACTGGTGTTGCAGCCTCTGGCGAAAACATGGTGGCTAATATAGGTGTTCTGACCTATGGCGGCTGGCACAAAATTCACCATGGTGCCACATAGGCGGAAATGGAACAAACCGATGTACTGTGCTTCAAAGGTAATTGCGCATTAGTTCAACTTACTATGCTAAAGAACTTTTCTATGCCAACCCAGCGACTAGCAAGGCTACATAAAAGTATAGACTATACAACACTCAAAGTAGAGTATCTCTGCAACCACATCTTCATTCTCAATAGGATTCATTGAGCATGTTGAATAAACCATTCTTCCACCAACTTTGAGTAAAGATAAACCTAAAGCAGATGATATTGCTGCAATATAAGTCTAAAAAATCTAATCCAAAAAAATTTATGTCTCAAATTCATTTCTATTCATTTAACACAATAAAAAGTAGATTTTTGACCGCCTATAATCTGTCTTCAAAAATCAGAGCTAGGCTACAAGCGAAAGTCAATTCATATAACATAATACGAAGATCTTCATTAGTGTAAAATAATGTTTTTCATCTTCAGAAGACACAAAACAAACATGACACATAGAGAAGCTACTACTCTACTCCTTGAGGCTCAACATAATACAAGTGTGTTCTCTTTCAAATATTTAGGAGAGATGTATAGAACAATTTATAGAGCAATATTAATCTGGAAGAACAAAAGGTTTCATTAAATGGCAATAACAAATTTCAAAACAAAGGCTTAAAACTGAAATCATGCAAAGCTAAGACTGAAATCAATATATATGAATGTTCATTGCTCATGAAGATTGTCATACTATTTAGCATGTTTTGTGCTTTTTCAATTACCAATATCAAGATGTAGAAAATTGCTACTAGAGGCTGCAACTTACTTATTCAACATGAATTGAAGACTAGTTCTGCAACTTACTGAATATAGTTGTCTATCACAATATACCAGGGAGCCACCCAATATCTACCTTGAAGATTCTGACACTTTGAAACGACAGTGTCATAGATTTGAGAAGAAGAGTTATAGGTTAAGTCAACGGTGGAGCCTGATAATCCGGTGAAGAGGTCTTGAAGAAAATGGATTTCAAAGAAATTGTGATGGAAGAATGATATTCATTTACTTGAGATTGAGTTGGAAGAACGATTTGAAACTTAATTTTTACGATTTTGTGAGACGACAAATGAAATTGAAGAAAATCGGTTGAACAGAATCGAATCGAAAGGAGAAGAAGAACGATTTGAGAGAAGATGAGCGATTTTACAATTTGAGAGAAGATGAGCTATTTTACGATTTGAGAAAAGAAGACCTAAATTGAATCGCAGAAAATCGAATTGCTACAAGAGAGAAGAAAGGAAAAACTGAATCTGCTTGATTGTTATGAGAGAATCCCGATTAAACAAAAAAATTGAAGAGGAACATGAATCGAAGAGGAAAGTCAAAGGAAATCCAATAATTACCAGAGAAGCATAGCGATTTCTGAGAGGGAAAATGGAAAAACAATTTCACCCTAACTAGAATGTGGAAAATTTTCTGAGAGAGAACTAAGGGAAATCAAGAAATGAGTTTAACCAAACATGAGAGAAATGAGAAGAAAAGGAAAAACCATTTTCTACTTTAGAAGGTTTTTATTCA
>PGWS01024847.1:0-19927 GCA_002896235.1 Cicer reticulatum
TCGGCATCTTTGTTCCTTGACCTTTTGGGCTTTCCTGGAAGCTTCTTGATGGTGGCGGTAAGAACATCGGGATATGGAGTTTGAGCCCATATATTTTGTCGCATTTGTTGGGTAAAAATAGGTCGGTACATGCGGCATATGTCTCTCGCCTATAATAGCTGGAATCAAGTTCTGCTGGATCTTTTTTGAGGAAAGTTGCAACAAAAAACTGCATGGCAGCATGGAATCCCCAGAGCACCACTTCCTACATGAACATCTCTATTTCCAGTAATACACAAATTGTTCTCGTGTGTGGTTGATGTTACTAACTCCAAATATAATTTTCACCAGCATACGCTTGTTCAATAAGAATAAGAAGAATAACACATGATTCATAAGCAGAATCATGAATAGGATCACAATCAGGCAGAAATCAGGCAGAATTCATCAGGACAGAATCAGGCAACATTCTAGCATAACAGGATTGGAATCAGGCAGAATTCATAGCAATAAAACAGGATCAGAATCAGTGCAGTATTCATAGCATAAACATGATCAGTAATCAGGCAGGAACTCATAGCATAAACAGGATCAGATCAGGCAGTATTCATAGCATAAACATGATCAGAATCAGGCAGAACTCATACATAACAGGATCAGAATCAGGCAAGAATTCTTAGATAAACAGGATCAGAATCAGGATCACAATCAGGCAGAATTCATAGCATAAACAGGATCGGAATCGGATCAGAATCATGCAAAATCAGGGCAGAAATCATAAAATATATGCAGCCTGCAGCTTTCAGGCAGAAATCATAAAATAATGCCAGGCAGATTTCAGAATAATAAACATGTTTCAAAATCATAGCCATAATAACATGTTTCAAAACGATTTCAGCAGATTTTCAGAACCATAGAATTAAAAAACAGAACAAACCAAAGCATAAAAACAATATTACCTACACAACCACATTCTGATAATTCTTGTTCCTTTGCTAACTTTTTCTTGATTTGAGGCAGAAACAGAACAAGTGTAACATTTCAATGTAGTTCTATTTCTAGCCCACAATTCCATTAAGTAAAAATTTGATGTCTTCAAAACATTGTCACTATGGGTTTCCCTCAGGTCAATTATGACAACTATTGAATGTCTCTGACATATTAATTAACAAGCCATACTTTAGAATTGAAACTAAATCTTGACTTTGACCAAAACCTTGGAGGAATCTTCACTAAATATTTGTAGGCCTCTTCGTTAACTTTCCTCAACTCTTTCATTTCTCTTTCCCATGCTTGATGATATGTTGATTTGGCTGCCTTCCACATCAATTCCTTAAGCTTCTTCCCTGGGTGAATTTTTCTGAAGTTGTTATACAGGTGTCTTACACAAAATCTTTGTTCCACCCCAGGAAGCAACTCATCCATTGCCGGCAATAGTCCCTTACATAAACAACAAAAAATAATGAATATGGACTTTAATATGTGCTCTAAAGGTTTTTTAATACAGTAAATTCTGCAGCTTTCTAACAGAATTACCAACAGAAAATTGCAGCTTTCTAAATTTTGCAGCTTTCTAAAACAGAATTACCAAAAACAGAAATATGCAGCTTTCTAAATTCTGCAGCTTTCTAACAGAATTAACCAAAACAGAAAATATGCAGCTTTCAATTATCCAGCTTTCTAAACAGAATTACCAATCTAAATTCTGCAGCTTTCTATTTGATGCTAAAAAATAATGCAGCTTGCAGTCTTGCACAAAACAGAATTACTAATCTAACAATTACCAATCTAACAGAATTACCAATCTAACAGAATTACGAAAACATAATTACCAAATCTAACAGAATAACCAAAAACAGAATTTTCAATTACCAATCTAACAGAATTACTAATCTACAGAATTACAAAACAGAACTTTAATGATACCTTTTGCTGATCAGATATGAAGTGGTAGGACTTGCATGCTTGTTGTCCACCCAAGTCATTAATTAAATAATTTAAGGACCAAGTCCATGAATCTCTTGTCTCACTTCACTACAGCCATGGCATTTAGAAGCATTTGGTCATTTGGATCTCACCTACAAGCAGCAAGACTCATACCCCCATAATAACCTTTAAGAAAACAACCATCGAACCAATTATTGGTCACAAATCAGGAAACTCTCTTTACATCCATTAAGACACATATATAGGCGTTGAAAACTAGTAACAGTGGTCTGTCCACATAGTCATTTACCTTTGAATTTGTACTTGGACTTCTAACTTAACTGTACTAATTGGATTTGCTTAATAACTCATGACATAATCATACAATCTTATACATTGCTCTCCTGAATGATTCCATCAACATATCAATTGCAACCCTACGTGCCTAAAATGCCTCATCTTACTTACTCCAGCATTCCACTTGATGAACCTTGTTAGAAATATCTGTAATTTTATGTTCGGGTTCTCTTTAACTGTTGGAGTACAATCTTTTCCGATTCCAACTTGCTCTCATAAATTTGACTTATACCTCTATTACAATGAATGGTGTCACTAGTTTCCTAAGTGCCATGTATCTTCATCAGGTAACTTTGCACAATAGGCAACACTCACAACCTTCCTTGTCATTTTACTCTCACTCTTAGTTTGTCATTTTATAAACTTCAAATCTCCATTATGAATGGCATTATGTTGTCATAGCCTCCTTAATTCCTTCTTAACCAGTGAAAAGGGTTCCTAAAACCCACTTATAATCTTCCTTTTTTTTTTTGGCATGACAAATAAAGGAACTTAATCAGTTCTTGTGAATCATCACTCTCCAATTCCTCTAATATACCTTCATCAAATAATTCCTCTCACTTTGCATATTGGCCTCTTCATCTTCACCACAATATGTCTTCTCTCAACCACAATCTTCTTAGGTCTCCCTTTGTTACTTGCACCTTTCTTACTTGCACACCTACCGCTCCTTGTCCTTCAAATCCGTCACCAAACTATTGGACCTCATCAAACCCATCATTCATGGCAATTCATCATCAGAGTTCTCCAAAAATTACAATTACAACATTATCTTCACCGTCAGACTCCATATTGTCTTCTGTTTGGGTTGCACTTTGGGCTGGTCATGTGTATCATTTCCTACTTTAGTAGCTTCTTGAGCCTTAGTCTGCACATTATCCACATGTTGTGGCCCTTTTGGGTTGGGTTCATGGGTTTTTTAGCTTCCATTTTTGAGTCTTAATCTCCCATTATCCATAAATATGGCCTGGGATATTGGATGAATAAGATACAAATTCACTTCCCATTAGCCTTGGGCAAAATTTACCATTTCCATTGCCCCAATGTCATTTTCCAAAAAACTTTTTCTCACCATATGCCTCATACCATATACTAACAACTTCAGGATACCTTCATTTTGTTTAATAATATCCAAAATCTCAAAGTAACTTCCACCTGTTCCGCATCACATTTCTCAATATAGAAACTTCACCTTGGTACACTTCCCATTGTGTCATCCAAAAAATCCCTCCATGGTGAACATCGACGAAAAGAGAATCCATCTGCTTTTTACATTGAAACACATAAAACCCATTAATAGAAAACTATAATCAAATGGTAGGGACCACAGATCTGACCCCATAATCTTAGAAAAACAGGAAGGAATATGTATGTGTGGACCACAAACCCTTGACCCATAAAATCATTCAAAATCATACACATGCAACTAAAATAAATAACCATAAGAACTCCAACTAACCCCTAAACCTAAACCCTAAAATAAATCAATAAAGTATCCATTAAACATCAGAATCAATAAACCACGTTACCTTTTCTCTCATGTGTGCGATTACGATTTCTTGAAGCTTCAGGAAGAAAACGCGATTCAGGAAGATTCAGATCATTAATTTACGATTTAGGAGATTCACGAAGAAAACGCGAAGACGATAGCATTCACGGAACACGCAGAGAAAAACGATGGAGATGAGAAGAGGGAAATCAGTGGAGATGAGAAAGAAAACAGGAAAATAAGAAGACAAAATGAGAAGATGGAAATCAGTGGGAGAATGATATACCAAATATGAGATTAGAAATATCAAAGAGAAAAACTGGAAAGAAAACGGATGAGGAATTTGTTAACGTTGCCCAACGGAATCTCACTTAAGGGTATAATTGAAATTATTTCGAAAGATAAAATACTGAATGGAAAAAAAAAAAAAGTTAAAGGACCAAAACGTTACCTGGACTTAAGTTAAAGGACCAAAAATGTAATTTAGCCTATTTAAACATGTCACATCATTTTTTAGTCTAAATCTATAAAATTAAAAACCAAAAGTTAAGTGATTTCAAAAAAAAAAAAAGAAACCAATTATGTAAGCAGATAAAAATAAAAATAAAAACAAAAACCAAAATATTATTAAGTAAAAATGAAAAAGCAATTTAAAAGAAAGAAACGAGCATTTTTTGACTCCCTACTGCCAGTGCATGCAGTACTATAGTGTTCTTTTTCAAGTCAGTGAGTGACTGCAAAGTGTTAGATTTTGGAAGGCCAATCTCGACATCAATCTCTCTTGCTTTATTTTTCTCTTTTGCTTTTTCATGTTCACGGTTGGGCCAAAAAGCATATAGTGTCCTTTTTTTTTTTACAACACATAGTTTCCTTTAATATAATGCAAAACAAGTAACAAAAATAAAAAGTGGAAACAATTCCTTCTCTTTTTGCGACAGCATGCATGAATTGCCCCATATATATACAAAGAAGGAGAAGTTTAAAAATTTTAAGACTTATTATATACGGATGAATCAATTATATTATTAAATTATTGGTAATGTTTGATTTGTTTTTTATATTACGTAACATTATTATAAATTAAATTCTAATTTATTAGGAAAAAATATTTTTGAATAAAATCAAATGGCTCTCTAATAATTAAACTAATAAGTAAATTTTCAATATTTTTCAATGCATATTATAATATCAAAATTGATTAAGTATATGTTTAGAACCGTGTCGACGTTAAGCAAAACCACGACAAAAACTACATCGATTATGTTTCGTTGTTTCTGATTTTCAAAATAGAAAAGAAATTTGAAACGCGTAAAAAATTAATCAAAAGCCGCATTCAAATACACGCTAGTAATGTTTCGGTTCGTACCAATTTCTCTTTCTCCTAAAATTTGAATTAAGCACTTATCTAACTCAATTGGATTAAGTACGTAAGAACATATTAATATATTATATACAATTTATTTGAGTTTAAATTAGTTCAGTCTGGTTCTTGTATTTTTCTTCTTCAACTAATATAAACTAATTTTACTGAATTCAATCGCTTCAGAGTTGGTGTGAGAAAAGCTTAATTTGCTTGTTCATGACATAAAGTAGAGACCTCTTTTTTCTTCCACAACTTAGAAAAAGAAAAGTAGGCAAAATCAAATAATTATGGACCACTCTCTTTGTTGAGAGAGCCTCAAACTTTAGTTTGCCCAACAAGTAATAAATTATTTTCATTCAGGTTAAGTATATGATCATTGAAATAATTGTACAAACGAATTCCGTCAACATAGTCAATGGCCCAGTGATTTAAATTGCAAAAGTCTGATAAATTGTGATTTTTTTAGTGACTTGATGCAAAAGTAAATCTTCACCATTGAATTTAAAATCATTAAATCCTACTACTATTAGTTAACTTGGACATGGTACAAGATTAAGCGTGTATTTAATTCTGTAGTGACTTTAAAATTGATTTTAAATTAATTGATTTTGTAAAATCATTTTAGTTAAAAATGAATTGAATGTCAAGTGATTTATGTTGGATATTTTATGAATAACAAATTCAGTGTAAAAATCACGTTTTGATCTAGAATTACAAATCTTAACTTCAAGTTAAATAAATTATGAAATCTGAATCAATTTTGTTCGAAAAATCCAACATATCTAAATCAATTTTTACAACTTCAAAATTAATTTTAATTCCTCCAAAATTAAAAACAAAGATACATCACCTCAATTTGTACGACAAAACCTATAATAATGCTAAATTTTGACATTTTGAAATGGGTGGGTAACTACACATGTATGCTCATGATGAAAGAACCAAGGACTAATTTATTCACACAATTCACATCCAAGAGAAAATTATCAAAATCATTAAAGGATAGACTTTGGTAATGACCTCGTATTCTTTTTAATTTGTTCTAACTAACATAGCAATAAACAGTAGTACATAATCTCATCTTGTTAAACACTGACTTTTCAATATATGCTACTGTTATTGATGTTTAATCAAAATAAAATAATCTAATTGCCATTTAATTATTATTTTTTGTTTTTGATTATGTATATCAGCCTCTTCAATGTTTAGAGTCCAAATTCCAAAAGTCCTCTAATGTATCAAGTGGTACACTCAGCAAAACTTAAACTATTTAATAATAATTAATATACTCACTATAGCTATACTTTATATTCATGCCTACCAATTTATTTATAATCTTTATTCTTGCTGCGCATGCTAATGACTCATGTATATAATAATTCATGTAAATGTCAAAGTGAGAATATGATTTGGGATCTCTAAAATTAAGTGAATATAGGTGGGAGCGAAGACACGTAATTATGTCGGATATATCCTCATGAATATCAATTTCAAATCTATGTTTGCCACACTAAAGAAGATTCAAGCTCTTGAGCATGCTCTCAAGGCTCACCACATTACTTACAGAATCTGAAGCATTAACATTTTTTTCTTCTTTAATTTCCCCTATGCATAAAAGTAAAGAAAAGAAGAAAAAGCAAAATGTTGTTGGTGACATTTCTTTCTCTTTTTCCATAAAGGAGTAGACAACACCAATCATTCACACAACAACCATAACCATCTGTTATATCTTTAATCATCATATTACATATTCCCCTCTCTCCCAAACTAATTAATCTCCACAACATAGTATATATCACATTCACCCTTCTTAATCATACTCATCCATGCATGCCACATCAAAAATAATCCTTCCAAACTTCACTCTCTCCCCATACATATAGAAAGCATGACAACCTCATGACTTTCACTTGCTTTATACAATTTTAAAACATTAACAACAACATTGTTTCATCTTCATCTTCATTTATCCCATGATCATGATGATAAACCTCTGTCATATCTTCTTCTTCTGCTTCTCTTCACAATTCTACATTGTACATGTCTAAACCACTAATGACACACAAGCACTCACCCTCTCCGCCGCAAATACCACCACACACGGCCGCCTCCTGACTAACTGGACTGGCACCGACGCCTGCTCCGCTCATGGCACGGCGTCTTTGCTCCCCAACCAAACCGTGTCACGACTCTCACTCTCCCTTCCCTCAATCTCCGAGACCCATAGAATCTCCTCTCTCCTCTCCCACCTCCGCCTTCCTCGACCTCCATAACACCGCCTTAACGGCACCGTTGCACTCTACTCCTCTCCAATTGCACAATCTCAAACTTCCTCTACCTCGCCGGAGAACGACTTCTCCGGCGAAATCCCACCGGAAATCTCCTCCTGAAAAAAACCTCCTTCCCGCCTTGACCTCTCCGACAACAACCTCGCCGGCGAAGTTCCCCAGCGAAATATCCCGTTAACCAAACCTGCTCACTCTGAGACTTCAGAACAACGCACTCTCCGGCAACATCCCTGACCTCTCATCGCCATCGCCGATCTCACAGAACTCAAACTTAACCAATAACGAATTCTCCGGTCACGTGCCAAACTCATTGCTGAACAAATTCAGCAAAGAAAAGTTCTCCGGTAACGAAGGTTTTATGCGGTTCAAAATCGTTCCCGGTTTGTTCCTTCACCGAAAACAACCCTCTATCTCCTGAACCGGTTCAAAACCTCCTTCAAACCCAATTCGTTCCCTGAAACAAGCCGTAATCGCAAGACCAATAAGTGAATCTCATAAAGGTTAAGCCCTGGGCGTTATCGTAGCAATAGTGTTGCCAAATTGCGTTGCATTGTTGGTTGTTACTTCGTTATGTTGCTCATTGTTGTGCTAAAGGGAGAGGGTTAAAAGTAATTCCATAATGGGTAGTGAAGGTGGGAAGAGAAAAAGTGGGAGTAGTTTTATGGTGTGAGAAGGTGTATTAATGGAAATGTGGGGGTGTTGATAGTTGATGGGGAATGGGACAAGTGGAAACGAAATGAGTAAGCTTGTGTTTTTGATAGGAGAAGTGAGTTTGAGTTGGAGGATTTGTTACGGTGCTTCTGCTGAGATGCTTGGGAAGGTAGTTGGGAAACTGTTTATAGGCAGTCTTGATGATGGTAGTACTGTTGCTGTTAAGAGGCTTAAAGATGCAACCCCTTGTGCTAGACATGAGTTTGAACAGTATATGGATGTCCATGGGAAGCTTAAGACACCCTAATATTGTTAGACTTAGAGCTATTATTATGCCAAGGAAGAAATAGCTTCTTGTTTATGATTATCAAATGAAGCTGTATGCTCTTCTTCATGGTTAGTCTAAACCTCTTTGTTAATTAGTCTATATGATGATATTAGTTTCTAATTTGCTATGTTTCCTTCATAAATCACCACCAATAAGAAACACTAGACTTCACTCTCATTTCTCAAGAGAAATAGGTATGGTACATGGAGTTTGACTTCTCAGAGAAATAGGTAGTACTATGGAGTTTGACTTGAATGAATAAAATCTGACAAAAAATTGTTTAAGTTAGGGTTTAGAGTCCGGTATCTCAATCAATTCGATATTTGTTGAAACTCAATAGCCACTAGTTGAACACAAGTGGTTAATGTGTTGCATTCAAATTCATCTGAAATTCCAATCATCACTATCTAAGGACAGTGAACGTGATTAATGTGTTTTTCCACTTAAAAGGACAAATTCAATAGAAAATTACGTTCAATCACAATGAGGATAACAATTTATGATTAGGCTTACTTATTTTAGACTATAACACAAATTATTCTATGTTTTTACCTATATGGAAGAGGAAAAATAAATATAATAACTATAATGATTTGTTTTGTTTTTGTTCTTAAGAATATTTAATTTATGGAAATGCTAACGTTTCGAGACACCTTATTCATCGAAGCTGTGCATTCAATGCTTTGAAATTTGAAAATTAATCATTTATTTAAAATTTTTTTTTATTTTCTCTTTTAATTCTTAACAAGTGCTTTAAAACACTTGTTACCAGACCCTTAATTTATTATATTGATAGGAACCGTGGACCGGGGAGGATTCCATTGGATTGGACAACAAGAGATAAGCTGGTGTTAGGAGCAGCAAGAGGGCTTTGTCGGATTCATGCAGAGTATATGCAGCAAAAGTACCTCATGGAACGTGAAATCATCTAATGTGCTACTTGACAAGAATGGCAATGCTTGCATATCTGATTTGGCTTGTCACTGCTGTTGAACCTGTTCATGCAATTGCAAGATTGGGAGGGTACAGAGCACCTGAACAGACAGAACAAAAGAGACTGTCTCAGCAAGCTGATGTGTACAGTTTGGAGTGTTGCTGTTGGAAGTTCTCACAGGGAAAGCTCCTTCGTTGCAAATCCTTCCCCAGCAGCTCGTCCCGTATCGATAAGAGGGAGCAAACTGTGGTCGTCTTCCCAATGGTTTCGATCAGTTGTGAAAGAAGAGTGGACTGGAGAGGTTTTTATCCAGAACTTCTGCGATACAAGAACATTGAGGAAGAGCTTGGTGTCGATCTACATGTTGTTGTTGGCTTGTGTGGTGCCGCAGCCAGAGAAGAGGCCAACTAGTGGTAGATGTTGTTAAGATGATGAGGATATCAGGGTGGAGCAATCTCTCTAGGGAGTATTATGATGAATCGCGCAATTCACTTTCACCTTCCATTCCCACCACAGAAGATGGTCTTGTTTAGGGATTATAGTGCATTAATATGTCTGGTATATATGTTATTACAGTTCAGGAAGGAGATAAGTACACAAGTGCAGTAGTATTTAAACTTATCTTTGGCCCTTCTTTCAGTGCATTGTGTGCTGCAAATTAGCTAGCTCTTCGACTTATGTTAGTGTTCTTTCGTAAAATTGGTGGACTTTAATGAAATTCCATTGTTGAACGTGGCAGCAGAAATCTGAGGGACTCAGCTTGATTTGGAATAAAGTCCATGTCTAGTGAATTGTATTGTATGTATGTACATTTGAATTTCTTCCAGTCTTTAGGATCATATGAGAACTAATGATTCTAATTCGATGGCACTATTGTTAAAGCGCCGTGAAACCACAATCATGATTCCATGAGTTGTGTCTGCTGTGTTGCAAACACTTACTTGCAAGTAGGTTAATTATATTCTACTTTTGCAACTCTGAATCATGGAATTCGCCTTAGAAGCACCATGTATATACATTAAAAATTAGAAATGCATTCAAATGAATGTGAGCCATGATTTCCATGGATGATTTGGAATTTAACCAATTTAAGAAAATAGCTAACAAGATACAACAATGAATAATACCTTCAAAGAATATTAGCATGAAAATTCTATAACCTGTTACAAAAGATTTCACGTTCCATTTTGGATGAGAATTAAGGAAAGAAAGCTTAATAACCAAAATCAAACTGCCAGCCATACAACAGTTTGCAAATGCAAACCTACGTTGGAATTCACTTTCCACTCCCCCTGTCGCCATGCATCCACTAAAGAAATAATTTACTTCTTTTAATCTATTTCACTAATATTTTCATCTTCTTGACTCTTTTTCTTTCCTCTACTAAATTCACAAAGGGGTGGCTTCATTGGAGTGATATAATGTATACTCACAATAATAGACAAAGTTGTAATGAGTTAAATTAATCATATATCTGTTTGCATTTTACCAACAAGGAGACTACTGCAAATACATACATGCTACAACTCATCTGAGAATAATAACAGAGCATTTCTTGTTTTACATTTACAAGAACATACTAAAAGTACAACCACCAAGTAAACTACATAAGATAGGAGGAAATCTGTGACTTCACTCTACAATTTCCACTAACTTCTCCACATAACAACATTCTGAAACTTGTCTAGATTTGATATTCTTCTCTCGAAACATCTCAATGGTGGTAAGTATCCGCTCGAACTTAATGGGTTCTAACTTCCTAATAAGAATTGAATCGGTTGATTAATTGTTAGCTTAATGCTCCAGTTGGTCAATTAGTGTGCCAAATTGTTCTCCACACAAAAGCTTTTGAGATGTTCCCAGGTGCCAATAAATTAAAACTACGACTGCACAAGTATAATGGCGGGAAAAAAAAATCATCAAATAGATAGTTATAAATTGTCTTTCACATTGATTACTTCAATGATATCATCAGTTTATGAAAATCGTTGCATAACACAAAATTTCCACCATATAAGCAAAATATTAACTCTACAAGAACAACACCTAAGCACTAAGAATGTTTCTTACATAGAAGTGGCAGCCATTTAAATATGCAACAGAACTTATTTGAAATCCACTGTAAGGCACAATATAGAAATGGCAATGCATATGTATTGTATATATTGAATAATACCTAAAGCATGACAACCTGAAACTTCCCAGGGATAGCATTTTCTCACAAAATGTAGGGCGACATATCCAAGTGGCACACCTCTAGACACTAGCTCCCTGAAGGATATGTGCTCGAAAGTGAAATGTTGTCTCGTGATTACAGTCATATACACCATCTACATTATACCTTGAGGACTGCCTGAGCATTAACTGCAGAGCAGGGGGATATGCTAATAATGATTGCGACAAAATCTCATGTGTTCCCCTCTGTGTAAAAGATATGTGGGGGAGAATAAGTAATAGAAAATTATTTTAAAAAGGATAGCAGCGTACGCCTGAAGCCCGAAGAGCAGAAGCTATGTCGGTTGAGAAAAGTGGATTGCCAGCACCAAAACCAATGCCACCAAATATAACAACTCTTCCCTTCTCAAGATGCCTGATGGCCCGTTGTCTATGTATGGTTCAGCAAACTCCTGCATTGAAACTGAAGTTTGTACACAGTCTGACACCCATCTTCTCTAGAGTTGATTGAGCAACAATGAGTTCATCACAGTTGCCATCATGCTGACATAATTTAGGAAGCACACTACTCATTCAGGTCAATATTTAAAAATAAAAGTAGAAAGAAAAGTTAATCACATCAGAAGGTATATATTAACCGAAAGATTAAAGACCTTATGCAACACAATTCACATCTTTTATACATCTAAATAGAAACCCGAAAGATTAAAAAGATATTAATGGCATTTTGCCATAACACAGTGCAAATATTAACCCCCCTGGTGATTCGGACCTCACCCCACATTTTACAGCCCTTCCTAAAATTTTAAATATCAATTTTCCAATTTACTATTAAATGAGGTGAGTCTTTGTCCTATAGCAGTCAAATGAGGCATGACACCAGACAAGGCCAAAGTGCTCTGCAATTGACACTACCAATATCCCAACACATGATACAAGCAAGAGTTCACTCCTCAGCTGCGGCCTTCCCTGGCCTGCCCCCAAGATGCTCTCTCCCCCACATCACAACTATAACTGCTCGTCTTGTTTTCCTTGGATCAACTATTGTGATCAGGATATTGATAGTTGCTCTGAGATCTAAATCTCTTTTTTCCACATATTTTCTTTGTGATGGACTTCTAAATTGCACAGACCATAATAGAATATACATTGAACTTTTAGGGATTGACCTTACCCAACTGGTATGCATACATCTTACTAAACCTGTAGCAGTTACCCATGCATCTCCACAGAAGAAATTACGACCTCCAACAACAATTGCTACCCTGAAATATCACAAAGAAAAGAAGAAGCAGCTTCAGCTGAACTGAACAGGATAACAAAAATAACCAGACCTAGAGGACAATAATGAATCGGTACCTCCACACCAAGGCGGGAAGCTATTGCAACTTCACTTGAAACTAAACATGCCACCTGACAATAAATATCAGCAAGCAAATGAGTAAGTTTGTCACAGCATCCAGACAACACTTAGCCTCTAAGTTCTACTTAAAAATACTAGGTTTCACGCTTCAAAACTGTCAAACTTTCCACATATATAAAAACAAGACTGCAACATTTCTTTTCCATTTGAGGTACATTCACACAAACCTGGGGCATATTGGCAGGTATCAGATCCGTAGTGCTGCACCACTAATTTTTAGAACAACTCTCCGCATCTAAGGTTTGACCAATGCTTTGGATTTCAGGCGTTTACTTGACCTCCACTGCTGGACGTTGCCACTCCATATCTATAAATAAAGGAGGTGGAAGTCTCAATAATCATAATTTTCACATTATACAAGAATAAAAACAAGGAAAACAATGATAATGAATGGCATTCAAGATAAATAGTCCAAATGATGACAACACAATCAACATATACTACTCCATCCAAGTAACACCACCTGACTTTATGAATTAGAATTAAGATATTATGTTCCAATGTGATTGTGAACTAGAAATATGGCATGAAGATGTCATGATGTACATTGCAACATACAAGTGAAGAAAACTTCAATTTGAGTACAAATGTATTCTCTGAGGATATAAGAGCACATTGAAACACAAAAGACTCATTAATAAAGAAAACGCCATCATATGATTTATAACCACGTGTGAGAAACCCTATCCTAAAATCTAAACTGATCACGAATAATGTCATGAAGTTTTATTAGCAATACTATTATTATTACTATTCCAATCCAAGTAAATGAAGCATTAATGAAGTAGATTAAAGCCACTAAGAAAGATAAGAGCAATGTAACAAAAAGAGAAAACAATGAAATTCACCTCTTGGATTGCCTTGGCGAATTAGAAGCAGGAACAATGGCTTTATCCTCTTCACGAACTTTGACGGAAGAGAATTCCAACGATGTGTTCCATCTGCTTAAACCAAGGCCAATGACTAGTGGAATGCATATCCATTGTCATCTATGCCTCTCCAGCTTATACCTTTCTTCAAGTTATCAACCTTGTTCTTACACTGTTCCACACTCTTCGATTGATTTTCGCACCGTTCACTCACCACCGACGCTACTCCTCCCAATTCTTTCCCCTCAGATTCCCCCGATTCCAGCTGCGTAAAACTCTCCGTGTAAGCTTCCAGTAAAACAAACATCGCTGTATCGCTCCCATTCTTCCCGATCTTTCTATACTCTGCTCCTCCTCCTACTCCGATGCTACTCCTACGCTTACTCCTCCGTTGCCGCTGTGAAACCGACTTCGACCTTTTGTTAAACCGTACGACGTCGTTCCATCGCCGATCTCATCGCGATCCTTACGTTTCTCGCTTCCGGCGTCGTCATCGAAACGGATTTCGCGTAATCATCGGGATCGTCGTCGGCGACGGGTTTAGGTTGGACTGATGCGGTGGAGAAGTGGTGTGGTGGTGGTGATGGTGTGGAGCGAAGGTTTGGTGAAGATGGTGAGAGTGGGGGTATGCGTCACGGAGGATTTGAGAAATCATCGTCGTCGTCGCAAGATGCCATAAGGGTAACGGAGAAGGCGTTAAGATTTGGGGGAACGGCGTCGTTGGGAACGTAGGGAAAGAGAGTGAGGTGTTGAGAGAAGGTGAAATGTGTGGAGAGGGTTTGACGGGAGCGTGGACTTCCTGAAGTTAGTATGGTATTTACCGTCACGTGTGTGGTGACGTTCCCGTTAAGTGTAAGTGCGAGTGCACTGTACGGCGTTGATCTCCTGCATAGAGGGCCCGGATCTAGTTATTTGGGTCATGTTATTTTGGGCCAGCCTTTTTATTTTCAAAGTTAATCATACAATTGATTTTTACCCATAATTGTACTTATATCTTCCAAATCTAAAAATCTAACTTATTTCTTTTATTATTATACAAAACAAAGATTAAAAAATTCCTCTAGAATCGTACTCATATCAAAAAATTATAATTAAATTGTTTCTACAAAAATTTCAGCACACAAATTTACATTAAATTAACATTATCGAGAAGTTGTATTTTCAAATGGTGTTAATATGTATTCGGAAATTTCAAGCACAAAATCTGAGGTAGTATAAATTGTGTACCAGAAATTTCGCCATAAAATTTTCGGTACACTTTATACTACCCGAAAATTCTAAATTTGAAATTTCTGATATGTAATTTTTTTTGTTTTTTTGATTAGGGATGGAAAAAATGTTGAGACAAACTCCATATTAAAGTTTGATGAAAAATAACAAAAGTTAATTAAGAAAATTAATTATGATATTCTAAAATGTTATGTTAATTTAACTTGTGTTTTGAGTGAATTTAATTAAGAACAGAATCAAGCAAAAGCAGATAAGATAGCAACAAGAACATAAAACAGAGAATGATCTTCAAATTTCAAAATGTTCATCACAGCATATTGACAATCTTTCCTACCTCTTTAACAAAGAGTTTGCCTGGAAATTTATTCAAATAGAATCAGTACATGGCAAGGAACAAGTAGGATTCATCCCATATCAAAAAGGCTATCTGATCACAAAATAAAAGACTCAAAACAGTCAAAATAAGAACAGTTTTGTAACTCTAAAATCAAACTGTCAAGAGTTTGATTCACCTTGAATAATGATAAGACATTGCAAAGGACATCCAGAATGAGTCAAACAGGAACTCCAGATTGATCATCAAAACTCCAGAAAGATCAATTGATAGATTCAGATTTTAATCAATCTTCGTTTTACATAACTCCACAGCAGTTTGTTCTCTTCTGCAATGGCTTATAATTCTTCTCCAAAACTCGATTGGCTACACTCAACGACTCAAGTCAAAACTGTACCATCCAAGAATCAAGGGAGAAACTTCAAGGCTTTTTAATCTAGAAGACAAAACTTATTAAAGCTGTAACAGAAAAGTCAAAGCAGTTTTAAATCAATTTAAGGCTGGATTATTTTTATTCTGATATATTGGGTTCAGTCAAAAATACAAAGCACTACCAACAGCTCTTTTTGACCTCATTAAATGCTCTAAGCCTATAAGATAGAGAAGGCCAATATCCAAGAGCAAAGTAGATTTCAAGTGTGTAAAATCTACAAATCATTCCATACACAACTTGGAAAGTCTGAAAATTTTCGAACAAGAAGAGAGCAGATCTAAAGTCCTCATATTTAGATTGGTAATTATCAGTGATCCTTAATAAAAGAATCCAATTCCCAAACAAGAGTTGAGAAATCTCAGATTCTATCAGAAACAATCTTATTGTAACTTCAACTATAAGAGTTTCTTTATAGTCTTGTTAGATTGTATTGAATCCTATCAAAGTTAGATAGGTGTTGTTGTGCTTTCTGGGTGGAAGCAATAGAGATTGAAACAGATCAAGAGTGATCTAGACTAGAGTGCTGTAAAATCAAGAAGGTTCTTTGTTTTTAACACTTAGTGGAATCTCACAATGTGAAGTACTGGACGTAAACTATAGTTGGGTGAACCAGATATTTCTTGTATACGGTTTCTCTATCCTATCTCTTTATTTGTAAACTTAATGATTTAACAAGATAAAAAACAAACTGATTTTCTGTTTTTAAGCTAATCAAGGAACATTCTCTGGTTTTATAATAAATCAAGAACGTTCTATGTTTCTCTGTTTTCATAACCATAAGATCAATCTTGATCAGTATTTTCTTAAGTTTAACAGGAATTTTTAAAAGTTGGTTGCTTACATTCCAACCACCTTTAAGTAGTAAATCGAACATTGTTACTTCAATGACATCAGAGCTCGGTTCTCTAAAAAGTTCAAAAAAACAACCTAACAAGTGTTGAGAGAAAAGATCTAGAAGAATGTCAAAAGCAAAATACATTGTTGGAAGGAGATCCTCAAACATCCACCATTCCTTTGATGGATCAGACCTACTCTTTTGGAAAAATAAAAGCAGTTTTCTTAAAGTCTCAAGACAACAGGAATTGGCGCATCATTACATATGGAGATTTCAACACACCAACAGGGTTGATCAAAAGATTCAATACTCTGCCTTGAAAAAGGACAGACTGGACACCAGATGATACAGCAAGGTACTTTAAATTATAAAGCTTCAGTTAATCTTATCATATGCTTTAAGCAGGGAAGAAAGTGAAGGGTAGATGAATGCACAACTGCAAAAGAAGTTTGGGATACATTACAAACTCATCATGAAGGAATAAGCCATGTCAAAGAAACAAGAATAGACATTGGTATAAGGAAATTCGAACTGTTCGAAATGCAAGAAGGAGAAACTATTGATGAAATGTACTCAAGATTCACTACAATAGTAAACGAAATGTGTTCTCTTGGCAAAGCTTACACAGTACAAGAAAGAGTAAGAAAGATCATGAGGTGCCTTCCAATTATTTGGAGACGAATGGTAACAACTATAAGTCAAGCCAAGAACCTTGAATCACTGCCTTTGGAAGAATTAATTGGAACATTAAGAGCACATGAAGTACTGTTGCAAGAAGAAAAACCAGTCAAGAAAGGAAAGGCAATTGCACTAAAAGCTTCTCAAGACAAAAACACAATACAATTAGAGGAAGAAACGGAATAAAATGAACAGGAAGATGCTGATGAAATTGCGCTTCTCACTAGAAGAATACAAAGAAAGATGAGAAGAAGATATCAAATCAAGAAGGGATTTCTAAACAAAATTCCTAAAACAGAGGTTGACAAGAGTCAAGTTACATGCTTTGGATGCAACAAATTAGGACACTACAAAGCAGAATGTCCCTCAAACAGAAATCCACCAAAACGATTTCCCTTCAAAAAGAAATCAATGATGGCAACATGGGATGATTCAGAAGAATCAGAAACTGAAGAAGAAGAAGAAGAAGAAGAAGCCAACATATGCTTGATGGCAAAAACAGAGGAAGAAGAGGTAATGAATTCTGAACTTTATCATTTATGTGAACAAATGGGAACAGAATTTGATAACTTGTTAAATGACTCAAATTTTCTTATTCAAAAATGTAGTTCTTTGAAAGAACAATTTTATAAAGAAAAGAAGAAAGTCAAGCCAAAATATTGTTTCAAAAATATGATTCAAGAAGTTGAAAGAAATAAAAAAATTTGAAAGTCTGAAGTCAAGAACGTTCGCACTACACGGAGGAACGTTCGACAAAAATGAAAACAAACTTCTCAAAACAGATTTACTAAACTTCATTAAGCCACTGAAACCTTTCAAAACATCATGAGATCTCAATAGGAATTTTTCGATAAGCGTGGCCTTGGTTTCCATCAAACCGCAAAAACACCAAGCTAATATGAAAATTTCTTTGTCCCAGAAAGAAAGGAAGAAAAATGCAAGACTAGATGCTCATATTGTAAAAAACTTGGACATCTGGAATTTGCTTGCTATTTTAGAAAAAGAGATGAAAAGATTGAAAGAAAAAAGGTATTTGAAAAAAGGAATCATTCTGTCAAAACAGTGCTCAAAAAATAGCAAAAAGGAGAACAATCTCCAGAATGGCTCCCAAAGGAGAAAGTTCCAAATCACAAGCTGTACGCTTTGGAAACTCTTTTAAACCAAAGCTTAAATATTCTGAAACCTACATTGTTAAATCAATTTCAAAACCAACAACTAAAAACACAGATAGTTTTAAAAATAAAGGAATGATATACCATTTCAAAGAAAATGTTAAAACTAACTCTCAAGGACCCAAAACAAAGTGGGTACCTAAGGCTGAAATAATATCACATGCAGGTTGGTTTTCCAAATATAAAGAGAAAGCCTTGGTTCTTGGACAGTGGCTGTTCAAGGCACATGACAGGAGATACAAACTGTTTCATAACTTTCATCACGAAGGATGGTGGTTCGGTCACTTTTGGCAATGATAATCAAGCTCAAATTAAAGGTAATGGAACCATTGGTAAGACAAACTCTGCTCAAATAAATGATGTTCAATATGTGGAAGGTTTAAAACACAATTTATTAAGCATAAGTCAGCTATGTGACAATGGATGCGAAGTCATTTTTAAACCAAAGGTATGTGAAATCAAGAAAGCTAAAACTGGAGAAATTCTGTTTTCTGGAAAACAAAAGAAAAATTTATATGTTTTATATCTTGAAGAACTACCTGATGAATCATGCTTTATATCAATCAATAAAGATAAATGGATTTGACATAAAAGGGTTGGGCATATAAGTATGGAAACCATTTCAAAAATTTCCAAACTTGATCTTGTTAGAGGCTTACCAAAACTTAATTTTGAGAAAGATAAAATATGTGAAGCTTGTGCCAAAGGTAAGCAAGTCAAAAGTAGCTTTCACACAAAAGATTTTGTAACAACAAATAGAACTCTCGAACTACTTCACATAGATTTATTTGGGCATGTCAAAACAACAAGTCTAGGAGGATTGAAATATGGTTTTGTTATTGTTGATGATTTCTCAAGATTAACATGGGTTCTGTTTTTAAAACAAAATGATGATGCTTTTGAAGCATTCAAAATATTTTGTAAAAAAGTTCAAAACGAAAAAGAATCCAACACCATTTCTGTAAAGAGTGATCATGGAGGAGAATTCATCAATGCTTCATTCAAAAACTTTTTTGATGAACTCGGTATATCTCACAATCTTTCATGTGCAAGAACTCCACAACAAAATGGAGTTGTTGAAAGAAAAAATAGAACACTACAAGAAATGGCAAGAACTATTTTAGAAGAATCAAATGTTGAAAGATACTTTTGGGCTGAAGTCATAAACACATATTGTTATATTTTAAACCGTGTGTCTATTAGAAAAATCATCAACAAAACTCCATACGAAATCTGGAAAAACAGAAAACCAAACATCTCTTACTTTCACATCTTTGGGTGTTATTGTTACATTTTAAACAACAAAGATCTTATTGGAAAACTTGATGCAATATCTGACAAAGCAATCTTTCTTGGATACTCAATCGAATCTAAAGGTTATAGAGTGTTTAATTTAAGAACTAACGTTGTTGAAATAAGTACGCATATATTGTTTGATGAGTTTGATGACTTAGACATAAGTA
>PGWS01024848.1:0-11576 GCA_002896235.1 Cicer reticulatum
AAATCATAAAAATATGCAGGCAGATTTCAGAATAATAAACATGTTTCAAAATCATAGCATAATAAACATGTTTCAAAATCGATTTTAGGCAGATTTCAGAACCATAGAATTAAAAAACAGAACAAAACCAAAGCATAAAAAACAATATTACCTACACAACCACATTCTTGATAATTCTTGTTCCTTTGCTAACTTTTTCTTGATTTGAGGCAGAACAGAACAAGTGTACCTTTCCAATGTAGTTCTATTTCTAACCCACCTTTCCATTAAGTACAATTTGATGTCTTCAAACATTGTCACTATGGGTTTCCCTCTAGGTCCAATTATGACACTATTGAATGTCTCTGACATATTATTAACAAGCACATCACATTTAGAATTGAAACTAAATCTTGACTTTGACCAAAACCTTGGAGGAATCTTCACTAAATATTTGTAGGCCTCTTCGTTAACTTTCCTCAACTCTTTCATTTCTCTTTCCCATGCTTGATGATATGTTGATTTGGCTGCCTTCCACATCAATTCCTTAAGCTTCTTCCCTGGGTGAATTTTTCTGAAGTTGTTATACAGGTGTCTTACACAAAATCTTTGTTCCACCCCAGGAAGCAACTCATCCATTGCCGGCAATAGTCCCTTACATAAACAACAAAAAATAATGAATATGGACTTTAATATGTGCTCTAAAGGTTTTTTAATACAGTAAATTCTGCATTAACAAAGGGAAATAGATATCCAAAGCCTGCACACAAGTCACCCTCATCCTATATTTGATGCTAAAAATATGCAGCCTGCAGCTTTCTATTTGATGCTAAAAAATATGCAGCCTGCAGCTTTCTATTTGATGCTAAAAAATATGCAGCTTGCAGTCTTGCAGAAAACAGAATTACTAATCTAACAGAATTACCAATCTAACAGAATTACCAAAACAGAATTACCAATCTAACAGAAATACCAAAACAGAATTTTCAATCTACCAATCTAACAGAATTACCAAAACAGAATTACTAATCTAACAGAATTACCAAATCAGAACTTTAATGAGTACCTTTTGCTGATCAGATATGAAGGTGTAGGACTTGCATGCTTGTTGTCCACCCAAGTCATTAATTAATAATATAAGGAACCAAGTCCATGAATCTCTTGTCTCACCTTCAACTACAGCCAGGGCAATTGGAAGCATTTGGTCATTTGGATATCTACCTACAGCAGCAAGAATCATACCCCCCATAATACCCTTTAAGGAAACAACCATCGAGACCAATTATTGGTCTACAAATCAGGAAACTCTCTTTACATCCATTAAGACACATATATAGGCGTTGAAAACTAGGTAAAAGTGGTATGTCCACATAGTCAGTTACCTCTGAATTTGTAGCTTGGACTTCTAAATTAACTGTACTATTTGGATTTGATCTTAATAACTCATGACAATAATCATACAATCTTATATATTTCTCTCTGAATGATCCATCAACCATATCAATTGCAACCCTACGTGCCCTAAATGCCTCCATCTTACTTACTTCCAGCATTCCACTTTTGATGAACCTTGTTAGAAATATCTTGTAATTTTTATGTTCGGGTTCTCTTTAAACTGTTGAGTACAATCTTTTCCGAGCCAACTTGCTCTCATAAATTTTGAACCTTATACCTCTATTACATTGAATGTGTGTCAACTAGATTCCTAAGTTGCATGTATCTTCATCAGGCTAACTTTGCACAATAGGCAAACCACTCACTATACCCTTCCCTTGCATTAAACTCTCACTCTAGTTTGTCATTTTTTTATAAATTCAAATCTCCTCCCATTATGGATGGCGCATTATGTTGTCATAGCCTCCTTAAATTCTTCTTTACCAGTGAAAAGGGTTTCCTAAAACCCACTTATAATCTCTCCTTTTTTTTTTTGCATTGACAATAAAGGATACTTATCAGTTCTTGTGAATCATCACTCTCCAAATTCCTCTGTAAAATACTCCTTCATCAAAAATAATTCCTCTCACTTTGCATAATTGGCCTCTTCATCTTCATCCACAATATGTTCTTTCTCAACACGAATCTTCTTAGGTCTCCCTTTGTTACTTGCACCTTTCTTACTTGCACCTACCCCTCCTTGTCCTTCAAATCCGTCACCACCTATTTGGACCTCATCAAACCCATCATTCATGGGCAATTCATCATCAGAGTCTCCAAAAATTACATTAACAACATTATCTTCACCGTCAGACTCAATATTGTCTTCTGTTTGGGTTGCACTTTGGGCTGGTTCATGTGTATCATTTCCTACTTTAGTAGCTTCTTGAGCCTTAGTCTGCACATTATCCACATGTTGTGGGCCTGTTTGGGTTGGTTCATGGGTTTTTTTAGCTTCATTTTTTTGAGTCTTATTCTCCACATTATCCATAAATATGGGCTGGGATATTGGATGAATAAGATACAAATTCACTTTCCCATTAGCCTTGGCAAAATTTACCATTTCCATTGCCCCAATGTCATTTTCCAAAAACTTTTTCTCACCATATGCCTCATACCATATACTAACAACTTCAGGATACCTCATTTGTTTAATAATATCCAAAATCTCAAAGTAACTCCACCTGTCAGCATCACATTTCCAATTAGAAACTTCACCTTGGTACACTTCCATTGTGTCATCCAAAAAATACCCTCCATGGTGAACATCGACGAAAAAGACATCCATTCTGCTTTTTTACATTGAAAACACATAAAAAAAAACCCATTAATAGAAAACTATAATCAAATGGTAGGGACCACAGATCTGACCCCATAATCTTAGAAAAACAGGAAGGAATATGTATGTGTGGACCACAAACCCTTGACCCATAAAATCATTCAAAATCATACACATGCAACTAATAAATACCATAAGAACCCAACTAAACCCTAAACCTAAACCCTAAAATAAATCAGATCATTAAACATCAGAATCCATAAACACGTTACCTTTTCCTCTCAATGTGCGATTACGATTCTGAAAGCTCAGGAGAAAACGCGATCAGGAGAATTCAGACATATATCCGATTTCATGGAGATCCAGAAGAAAACGCAAGACGAAGCATCAAACGAACATACGCAAGGAAAGACGATGGAGGATGAGAAGAGCGGAAATCAGGGAATCAGAAAAAAACATCGAAGGGGGGAATAAGAATGACGAAAGGAGAAGATGAAACAGGTGGAGATGAGTATAACCAAAAATTGATTTTAGAAATATCATAAGCAAAACTAAGATAAACGGATGAGATTGTTAAACGTGATGCGCTACTAAGCCGAGGAATCTCCTTAAGGTATATTGAATTAATTACAGATAAATACTGAAATGGAATAAAACAAAAAAAAAAGTTAAGATGGACCAAAAGGTTACTCGTGACTTAATTAAAGGACCAAAAGTACATTTAGCCTATTTAACATGTCAATCTATTTTTAAGCAAAAATCTATAAATAAAAACCAAGTAAAGTATTCACAAAAAAAAAAGAACCAATTATGTAAGCAGATAAAAATAAAAATAAAAACAAAAACCAAAATATTATTAAGTAAAAATGAAAAAGCAATTTAAAAGAAAGAAACGAGCATTTTTTGACTCCCTACTGCCAGTGCATGCAGTACTATAGTGTGCTTTTTCAAGTCAGTGAGTGACTGCAAAGTGTTAGATTTTGGAACGCCAATCTCGCCATCAATCTCTCTTGCTTTATTTTTCTCTTTTGCTTTTTCATGTTCACGGTTGGGCCAAAAAGCATATAGTGTCCTTTTTTTTTTTACAACACATAGTTTCCTTTAATATAATGCAAAACAAGTAACAAAAATAAAAAGTGGAAACAATTCCTTCTCTTTTTGCGACAGCAGCCGATGAAGTTGCCTCCATATTATTTACAAAGGAGAAGTTAAAACTGTTAAGACTATGATACATGAGAATCAATTATAGAATTATTAAGGTTATGTAATGTTTGATTGTTTTATAATGTAGTACATATTATAAATAAATTCTTAAATTTAATTAGGAAAATAATAGTTTGAATAAATCAAATGCATCCTCTAATAATAAACTAATAAAGGTAAATTTTCAAAATGTTTCATGTCATCGTAATAAAAATTATCACAATTGATTAAGTATATGTTTAGAACCGTGTCGACGTTAAGCAAAACCACGACAAAAACTACATCGATTATGTTTCGTTGTTTCTGATTTTCAAAATAGAAAAGAAATTTGAAACGCGTAAAAAATTAATCAAAAGCGCATTCAAATACACGCTAGTAATGTTTTCGGTTCGTACCAATTTTCTCCTAAAATTTGAATTAAGCACTTATCTAACTCAATTGGATTAAGTACGTAAGTAAACATATTAATATATTATATACAATTTATTTGAGTTTAAATTAGTTCAGTCTGGTTCTTGTATTTTCTTCTTCACTAATATAAACTAATTTTACTGAATTCAATCGCTTCAGAGTTGGTGTGAGAAAAGCTTAATTTGCTTGTTCATGACATAAAGTAGAGACCTTCTTTTTTCTTCACAACTTAGAAAAAGAAAAGTAGGCAAATCAATAATTAATGACCAATTCTTTGTTGAGGAGCTCAAATACTTTAGTTTGCCCAACAAGATAATATTTTCATTCAGGTTAGGTATATGATATTGAAAATAATTGTACAAACGAATTCCGTCAACATAGTCAATGGCCCAGTGATTTAAATTGCAAAAAGTCTGATAAATTGTGATTTTTAGTGACTTGATGCAAAGTAAATCTTCCACCATTGAATTTAAAATCTTAAATCCACTACTATTTAGTTAACTTGGACATGGTACAAGATTATACGTGTATTTAATTCTGTAGTGACTAAAATTGATTTTAAATTAATTGATGTTTGTAAAATCATTTTAGGTATTAAAATGAATTGAATGTCAAGTGATTTATGTTTGGATATTTTATGTAATAATGCAATTTAGTGTAAAATCAACGTTTGATCTAGAAATTACCAAATCTTAACTTCAAGTTAAAATAAATTATGAAATCTGAATCAATTTTGTTCGAAAAATCCAAACATATCTAAATCAATTTTTACAACTTCAAAATTAATTTTAATTCCTCCAAAATTAAAAACAAAGATACATCACCTCAATTTGTACGACAAAACCTATAATAATGCTAAATTTTGACATTTTGAAATGGGTGGGTAACTACACATGTATGCTCATGATGAAAGAACCAAGGACTAATTTATTCACACAATTCACATCCAAGAGAACATTATCAAAATCATTAAAGGATAGACTTTGGTAATGACCTCGTATTCTTTTTAATTTGTTCTAACAACATATGCAATAAACAGTAGTACATAATCTCATCTTGTTAAACACTGACTTTTCAATAGTATGCTACTGTTATTGATGTTTAATCAAAATAAAATAATCTAATTGCCATTTAATTATTATTTTTTGTTTTTGATTATGTATATCAGCCTCTTCAATGTTTAGAGTCCAAATTCAAAAGTCCTCTAATGTATCAAGTGTACACACTCAGCAAAACTTAAACTATTAATAATAAATTATATACTCACTATAGCTATACTTTAATATTCATGCCACCAATATTATAATCTTATTCTTGCTTGCGCATGCTAATGACTCATGTATATAATAATTTCATGTAAATGTCAAAGTGAAGATATGATTTTGGGATCTCTAAATAATTAAGTGATTATAGGTGGGAGCGAAGACACGTAATGTATGTCGGATATATCCTTCATGAATATCATTTCATAATCTATGTTTGCACACTAAAGAAGTTCAAGCTCTTGAGCTATGCTCTCAAGGCCTCACCACATTATTACAGGAATATGAAAGCATTACATTTTGTTTCTTCTTTAAATTTCCCCTATTGCATAACAAGTAAAAACAGAGAAAAAGCAAAAAATGTTGTTGTGACATTTCTTTCTCTTTTTCCATAAAAGGAGTAGACAACACCAATCATTCACACAACAATTTTAAACATCTGTTATATCTTTAAATCATCAGTATTACACTATTCCCTCTCTCCTGACTAATTAATTCTCCTTTTTAGTATTATATCACAGTCACCCTTCTAATCAACTCATCCATGCATGCCACATTCAAAAATTAATCCATTCCAAACTTCACTCTACTCCCCATACTATAGAAAGCAGACAACATCATTTATTACTTGCTTATACAATTTTTAAACATTAAAAACAACAATTGTTTCTTTCATTTCATTTTCATCCCATGGTCATGATGAGAACTCTGTCATCATCTTCTTCTCTTCTTCTTCACAATCTACATTCCATGTCTAACATAATGACCACACAAGCACTCACCTCTTCCGCCGCAATACCGACACACACGGCCGCCTCCTGACTAACTGGACTGGCACCGACGCCTCCGCTCGCCTCATGGCACGGGCGTCAATTCTTGCTCCCTTCAAACAACCGTGGTCACGACTCTCACTCTCCCTTCCCTCAATCTCCGAGGACCACATAGAATCTCTCTCTCCTCTCACCCACCTCGCCTCCATCGACCTCCATAACAACCCCCTTAACGGCACCGTTGCAACCTTCTCTCCTCTCCAATTGCCAAGTCTCAAACTTCTCTACCTCCGCCGGAAACGGACCTTCTCCGGCGAAATCCCACCGGAAAATCTCCTACCCTGAAAAACTCCTCCCGCCTTGACCTCTCCGACAACAACTCGCCGGCGAAGTTCCCAGCGAAATACCACGTTTAACCAACCTGCTCCTCTGAGACTTCAGAACAACGCACTCTCCGGCAACATCCCTGACCTCTCATCCGCAAGTGCTCCCCGAATCATAAACTCAACTTCAACCAATAACGAATTCTTCGCGGTTCCGTTGCAGAACTCTTGCCTGAACAATCAGCAAGAAAGCCTCTCCGTAACGAAGGTTTATGCGGATTCAAATCGTTCCCGGTTTGTTCCTTCACCGAAACAAGACCTCTTTCTCCCTGAACCGCGTTCAAACCGTTCCTGCAAACCCAAGTTCGTTCCCCTGAAACAAGCGTAATCGCAAGACACAATAAGTGAATCTCATAAAAGGGTTAAGCCCCTGGCGTTATCGTAGCAATAGTTGGTTGAAATTGCGTTGCATTGTTGGTTGTTACTTATCGTTTATTGTTGCTCAATGCCCTTGTGCTAAAGGGAGAGGGTATAAAAGTATTCCATAATGGGTAGTGAAGGTGGGAAGAGAAAAAGTGGGAGTAGTTATGGTGGTGAGAGGTGTATAATGGAAATGGTGGGGGTGTCTTGATAGTGGATGGGAATGGGACAAGTGGAACTGAAATGAGTAAGCTTGTGTTTTTGATAGGAGAAGTGCCCAAGTTTGAGTTGGAGGATTTGTTACGTGCTTCTGCTGAGAGATGCTTGGGAAGCGGTAGTTCTGGGAACTGTTATAAGGGCAGTGCTTGATGATGGTAGTACTGTTGCTGTAAGAGGGCTTAAAGATGCAAACCCTTGTGCTAGAACATGAGTTTGAACAGTAATGGATGCTCATTGGGAAGCTTAAACACCCTAATATTGTTAGACTTAGAGCTTATTATTATGCCAAGGAAGAAAAGCTTCTTGTTTATGATTATCTTTCAAATGGAAGCTTGTATGCTCTTCTTCATGGTTAGTCTTAAACTCTTTGTTAATTAGTCTATATGATTGATATTAGTTTTCTAATTTTGCTATGTTTCCTTTCATAAATCACCACCAATAAGAAACACTAGACTTCACTCTCATTTCTCAAGAGAAATAGGTATGGTACTATGGAGTTTGACTTCTCAAGAGAAATAGGTATGGTACTATGGAGTTTGACTTGAATGAATAAAATCTGACAAAAAATTGTTTAAGTTAGGGTTTAGAGTCGGGTACTCTCAATCAATTCGATATTTGTTGAAACTCAATAGCCACTAGTTGAACACAAGTGGTTAATGTGTTGCATTCAAAATTCATTGAAATTCAATCATCACTATCTAAGGACAAGTGAACCGTGATTAATGTGTTTCACTTAAAAGGACAAATTCAATAGAAAATTAAGTTCAATCACAATGAAGGAACAATTTATGATTAGACTTTACTTATTTTATGACTATACACAAATTATTCTATGTTTTTACCTATATGGAAGAGGAAAAAATAATTATAATAATATAATGATTTTGTTTTGTTTTTGTTCTTAAGAATATTTAATTTATGGAAAATGCTAACGTTTTCGAGACACTTATTCATCGAAGCTGTGCATTCAATGCTTTGAAATTTGAAAAATTAATCATTTTTATTTAAAATTTTTTTTTATTTTCTCTTTTAATTCCTTAACAAGTGCTTTTAAAACACTTGTTACCATGACCCTTAATTTATTATATTGATAGGGAACCGTGGACCGGGGAGGATTCCATTGGATTGGACAACAAGAATAAGCTTGGTGTTAGGAGCAGCAAGAGGGCTTTGTCGGATTCATGCAGAGTATAGTGCAGCAAAAGTACCTCATGGAAACGTGAAATCATCTAATGTGCTACTTGACAAAATGGCAATGCTTGCATATCTGACTTTGGCTTGTCACTGCTGTTGAACCCTGTTCATTGCATTGCAAGATTGGGAGGGTAACAGAGCACCTGAACAGACAGAACAGGAGACTGTCTCAGCAAGCTGAAGTGTACAGTTTATGGAGTGTGTGCTGATTGGAATTCTCACAGGGAACAGCTCCTTCGATTGCATATCCTTCCCCAGCAGCTCGTCCTCGCGTCCTATCGCATGAAGAGGAGCAAACTGTTTGGGGTCGATCTTCCCAAATGGGTTCCGATCAGTTGTGAAAGAAGAAGTGACTGGTAGCAGGTTTTTGATCAAGAACTTTCCTGCGAACAAACATTGAGGAAGAGCTTGTGTCGATGCTTACATGTTGGTTTGGCTTGTGGTGGTGCCGCAGCCAGAGATGAGCCAACTCTTATGGAGATGTTTTTAAGATGATTGAGGATATCAGTGGACAATCTCCTCTAGGGAGATTATGATGATCCGCGCAATTCACTTTCACCTTCCATTCCCACACAGAAGAGAGGTCTTGTTTAGGGATTATAGTGATTAATATTGTCTGGTATATATGTTATTACAGTTCAGGAAGGAGGAATAAGTACACAAGTGCAGTAGTATTTTAACTTATCTTTGCCCTTCTTTCAGTTTGCATTGTGTGGCTGCAAATTAGCTAGCTCTTCGTTATGGTTTAGTGTTCTTCGTAAAATTTGTGGACTTTATGAAAATTCCATTGTTGAACGTGGCAGAAATCTGAGGACCTTCAGCTTGAACTTTGAATAAATCATGTCTAGTTGATTGTATTGTATGATATAACATTTGAATTTTCTTCAGTCTTTAGGAATCATAATAGACTAAATGATTCTAAATTCGATGCCACTATTGGTAAAGCCGTGAAACCACAATCATGGATTCATGATTGTGTCTGCTGTTTGTGGAACACTTACTTGCAAGTGGTTATTATATTTGCCTAACTTTTGCAACTCGAAATCTGGAAATCCTCGCCTTAGAAGCACCAATGTATATACATAAAGAAATTAGATAATGCGCATTCAAATGAAATCGTGAGCCATGATTTCCATGGATATTTGATTTAACCACATTAGAAAATAGCTAACAGAGACAACTAATGAATAAATACCTCAATATATATTAAGCATGAAAATTCTAAACTTGTTATCAAAAAATTTCACGTTGCTCATTTTGAGATGAAATTAAGCTGAAAGAAAGCTTATAACCAAATCAAACTGCCAGCCATACAACAGTTTGGCAAATGCAACCTACGTTTGGAATTCACTCTTCCTACTCCTCCCTGGTCGCCATGCAGGCCCACTAAAAGATAATTACTTCTTATTACATCTATTTCCCCACGTATATTTTTCTCATCTCTTGACTCTTTTTCTTTCCTCTACTAAATTCACAAAAGGGTGGGCTTATTGGAGTGATTCATTAATCGTATACTCAGCAATATAGACAAGTTGGTATTGGATGTAATTATCCATATTCTGTTTGCATTTTACCAACAAAGGAAGACTACTGCTAATACATTACAATGCTACAACTCATCTGAGAATAATTTACAGAGGCATTTCTTTTTTACATTTTACAGAAACATACTAAAAGTACAACCACCAAGTAAACTACATAAGGATAGGAAATCTGTGACTTCAGCTCTACAATTTCCACTAACTTCTCCACATAACAACATTCTGAAACTGTCTAGATTTGATATTTTCTTCTCGAAACATCTCAATGGTGGTAAGTATGCCGCTCGACTTAATGGTTCTAACTTTCCTAATAATAATTGAATCGGTTGAATTAATTGTTAGCTTAATGCTCCAGTTTGGTCAATTAGTGTGCCAACTTGTTCTCCACACAAAGCTTTTGAGATGTTCCCAGGTGCCAATAAATTAAAAACTACGACTGCACAAGTAAATGGCGGGAAAAAAAATCATCAAATAGATAGTTATAAATTGTCTTCTTCATTGATTACTTCAATGACTATCATCAGTTTATGAAAATAACGTTGGCATACACAAATTTCCACATATAAGCAAAATATTAACTCTACAAGAACAACACCTAAGCACTAAGAATGTTTCTTACATAGAAGTGGCAGCCATTTAAATATGCAACAGAACTTATTTGAAATCCACTGTAAGGCACAATATAGAAATGGCAATGCATATGTATTGTATATATTGAATAATACCTAAAGCATGACAACCTGAAACTTACCAGGAATAGCATTTTCCTCACAAAATGTTAGGGCTGACATATCCATAGTGGCGACACCTCTAGACACTAGCTCCCTGAAGGATATGTGCTCGAAAGTGAAATTGTTGTCTCGTGAGTTACAGTCATATACACCATCTACATTAGTACCTTTGAGGACTGCCTGAGCATTAACTGCAGAGCAGGGGGGATATGCTAATTATGATTGCGACAAAATATCATGTGTTCCCTCTGTGTAAAAGATGATGTGGGAGAAATAGTAATTAGAAAATTATTTTAAAAAGGATAGCAGCGTACGCTCTGAAGCCCGAAGAGCAGAAGCTATGTCGGTTGAGAAAAGTGGATTGCCAGCACCAAAACCAATGCCACCAAATATAACAACTCTTCCCTTCTCAAGATGCCTGATGGCCCGTTGTCTATTGTATGGTTCAGCAAACTCCTGCATTGAAACTGAAGTTTGTACACGAGTCTGAACACCCATCTTCTCTAGAGTTGATTGGAGCAACAATGAGTTCATCACAGTTGCCATCATGCTGACATATTTAGGAAGCAACTACTCATTCAGGTCAATATTTAAAAATAAAAGTAGAAAGAAAAGTTAATCACATCAGAAGGTATATATTAACCAGAAAGATTAAAAAGATCTTATGGCAACACATTCACATCTTTTTATACATCTAATAGAAACCCGAAAGATTAAAAAGATATTATGGCATTTTTGCCATAACACAGTGCAAATATTAACCCCCCTGGTGATTCGGACCTCACCCCACATTTTACAGCCCTTCCTAAA
>PGWS01024849.1:0-13005 GCA_002896235.1 Cicer reticulatum
TGAATCCTAATTTTGACATAATTAACAAACATACAATGTTCATACACCAACATGATAAATCTAATATTTGAATTACATGATTCAGGAACAACGAATCAAATCCTAGACACTTGGAACATATTTGCTTGGAACATCAAGAAATCAACAAAAGTTGATTTTTGACTGAAGTAATCGATTGGGAAAATCGATTTCATAAAAGGGTGTAAGGAAACACAACTGTTTGTGTTGGTATAATCGATTGGCAAACGATCTGACTAAGATAAATGAAAATGCACAAGTCAGTAGCACCCTGTGTACAGCTAATCGATTGACAAATCGATTAATACAGTTCACAAGATAAAACTCTGATTGAAATAAAATCGATGCGGACAATCGATGTAACATAGTCAAGTGGACACCCAGTTTTTGAGGGTAATCGATTGAAAATCGATTGCTTAAATATCATTTGCAAATAACTTTCCTTGTACAAACAGACAATCGATGAGCAATCTATTGTGTAAATTTCAATCAAGGTTAAGTTTGAGTTGCAAATCGATTGGAAAATCGATTAACTAAGCACCAGTAAGATCGTTCAGACACAATCATACAAATCGATTGGCACGTCCGATTAACACAAATAGCTGAGTCACTGACTTAAACACAATCGATTGGCAAATCGATTGAAAGACCTTTTGAATCACAGAACTCTGAGCTTGTGGCCAAATCGATCTTCTGAGTATTTGTTATCGATTATGAAGACTTAATAAATCGATTACGAAATCGATTTTGGCGTATGTGTTTTAATTGAACTAACATCTGACAATCGATTACGAAATCGATGCATTATCAGTCTTAACATAACTCACTGAATGTTGTTTATAGAATCGATGGTAAAGTCGACTTGGCTATAATAGTTTCAAGATTCAAGAAAAACAGACACCGATGAATGATTGCAAACTCGATTAGACCGGTTTTATTACTTAAGAATCGATTGTAATCGATTGGTTAATATGTTTTCAAAGGAACTATATACACTTGTCTTCAATCATGTCTTTCAATAACAATCTATAAAGCACTTTGAATATTCTTGATATACAAAAGAACTCCAATAACAACCTGTTAAATCACTTGAGATTTGCTTTTCAGATCACAGCCAAAGAGATTACAAACATCATAAGAGAGCTGGAAAAGTGATCTGAAGACAGGTCTCATGACAATCTTTGAATATCCAGAATGTGAGAAGTCACATGACCAAGATTGAAGACTACTTTTTGCTCTCCCTTATTCTTGGTCGTAATACTTTGAAAAGAAACGAAAGCGAGAAAAGCCAGCTTGGAAACTGGTGGCTACTTCTTGGAGTGAGAGTGCTCAACAAGGAAGAGTCGTACTGATTCTGTCTGGTTAGATTGCTGAGTATAGTACAAGGATAGAGGGTGATCAATAGAAAGAGATCATTAAGATAGATAGGTTTCAGGATGAAACTGGACAATCGTAGTTGATTCTTTCTATTCGAGAAGAAAATCTGAATCCGATTGGATTTCCAGGAGTGGATGTATCAAGTTGAACAACTGAACCAATATAAATTTGGTGCAATCTCTCTAACCTTTAACTCCTTAATTTTCTATCTTGCAATCTCTGTTATGTATTAATATAGATGCATGTTAAACATATTCTGTGAATAAGTATATGTTTATTCTATAAATTAACTGCATGTATCTTGGTTAATCTCTTATCAATCTACGTGAACTTGCTAATCTTGTATGCCGCAATTTAATTCCGCTGTGTGTATGAAATATTTAATTTCTTAAAGAACTGATTACATCCGATTATTTTCGAGGTCGTACCAACCAACATTGGCGCTCAGAGCCTAACTTTTCGAGGAGGTAATACTCATAAAAGGACTATGGCCTCAAACGATTTTCTGGAGAAGGCGCATCGTTAGCAAGACCTCCAGGCATTAACGGAACAACTTATTAGTACTGGGAAGCACAGGATGCTGATATTCCTGGAAGCCAGTGGCATAGACATTCTTGACGCTGTTGAAAACATCCATATATTCCCAAGATTGCAGGAACAAATGACTCAATGATTCTCAAGCCTAGAGCCGACTGGTCCTGACGACGACAAAAGGAAGGTAGGTTATAATGCTCTAAGGCTAAGAACATTATAACATCTGCTCTTTGTGCAGAGGAATTCTTTTAAGTATCAAACTGCAAGTCAGCAAAAGAAATGTGGGACATTCTTCAAGAAACACATGAAGGAACCACAGATGTGAAAAGAGCTCGCGTAAACACACTTATGCACGAATACGAATTATTCAGCATGAAAAAGGAAGAATCCATTAGCGATCTGCAAACCAGATTCACACACATTGTGAATAATCTTCACGCATTGGAAAGCAAGTGGACAACGAACAGCAGATTGGAAAAATTATGAGGTGCTACCAGAGAAGTGGCAGCCCAAAAAATAACAGCCATAGCAGAATCTAAAGATCTAGCAAAGATGACAACTGCAACATTGTTTGGAAAACTAAGGGAACATGAAATGGAATTACAATCGACTGGAGGAATCAGAAATGGAAAGCCGCAAAAAAGAAAGGACTATCCCTGAAGGTTCAAGCCCAGCAATCGAAAAAATGAATCAGATAGCTGCTCAGATCAATCCAGTAGTGATCTGAAGAGCCGGAAATCGGGTTGCTTGTCAAGAAATTTAAGAAGTTTTTGAAGAAGAAAGACAACAAATTCAGAAAGCCATCTAGCTCCAAGAGTACTGACAACAAGACCACTACATGCTACGAATGTGGTAAAACCCGTCACATAAAGTCAGAATGCACAAATTGCAGAACAAGAATAGAGCTACAAAACCAAAAGGCAAGGAACCAGTCACCAAAACCAGAAAAGCTTATATTGCATGGAATGATAACGATGAATCCTCTGCCTCTTCTGATGAAGAAGAAGTCAATTTGTGTCTCATGGCAAATACAGATTCAGAATCAGAAATGAGGTTAGTTCACAATCTAATCCAACATATGATGAGCTACAAGAAGCTTTCAATGAACTGCATGATGATTATGTGAATTCCATAAAACAGTTGTTAAGCACAAAGAAAATGCTGAACAAATAAATATTGAACATAAAGAGATTGAAAATTTATGTGAACAACTCAAAAAAGGAATCACATGAAAAATCTGCAAAGTGCATTGAACTTGAGAATACTGTTGCATCATTAAAATCTGATTTATTAAAGTTTGCAAATAGTAAAGATAAACTGAATGTCATACTTAGCAATCAAAGACAAGTTCGTGAAAAATCTGGTTTAGGATATACACCAAATATGCATGTTAAAAGAAATAAAAACAGATATGGTATTGGTTATTTGCAAACCAAAAATGTCAAACATGGTCAAAAATCTGCTATTGCTAAGAGTATGTATGACATCTTTACTAAGCCAAATAAAATTCATCCTTTGATGGCAAATGTCATTTCTGTTGCAGAAAGGGACATTTTGTGTCAAATTGCAAATTTAAAAAATTAGTCAATCAAGGATGGAAGCAAGTTTGGATAGCAAAAGAAACCTGTGTTTGACACTAACCAACACCAGGACCCAATTTAAATTGGGGACCTAAAAAAAATTCTGATTTTGTATTGCAGGTGTGCTTGACATCCACGAGACATTCATGGTATCTAGATAGCGGATGCTCTAAGCACATGACTGGTGACAAATCCAAATTCCTGACCTTAACCCTAAAGGAAGGAGGCTTTGTCAAATATGGTGATAACAATAGAGGAAATATCATTGGAATTGGTGATGTAGGCAATGAATCAACTACAGTAATCAAGAATGTGTTTATATGTTGAAGGATTAAAACACAACTTACTGAGTATAAGCCAGCTATGTGACAAAGGTTTTCAAGTAAGTTTTTCATCACAATCTTGCATTATTGAGCATAAAGATGACAAACACATAAAGCTAGTTGGGGACAGAATTAACAACATTTACATGTTGGATTTCAATTCTGTACCAAGTGCAATATGCTGCTTGTTATCCAACTTAGATGAAACATGGCTTTGGCATAAAAGAATTGCTCATATACACATAAATCATTTGAATAAACTTGTCAGCAAACAGTTAGTCTTAGGTCTACCAAATAGGAAGTTCTCTAAAGATAGACTGTGTGATGCATGTGAGAAGAGTAAACTGGTTAAGACTCCATTTCTCTCTATAGACTTGGTTAGAACAAATAGAGTTTTACAACTAGTTCACATGGACCTTTTTGGACCTGCCCAAGTTAAGAGTTTAGGTGGAAACCTGTATGGATATGTGCTGGTTGATGATTATTCTAGATTCACATGGACTTACTTTTTAGCTCATAAAAGTGATACATTCTCAGTTTTCAAAAAGTTTGCTGCTTTAGTACAAAATGAGAATGATCTGAAAATTGTTTCAATAAAAAGTTATCATGGAGGTGAATTCCAAAATGATCTTTTTCAAAATTATTGTGAATCAAATGGAATCAACCACATATATTCTGCCCCTAGGACACCACAACAGAATGGGGTAGTGGAGAGGAAAAGTAGATCCCTAGAAGAGTTAGCTAGGACCATGCTTAAGGGACTCCAACCTACCTAAGTACTTTTGGGCAGATGCAATTAGTACAGCCACTCATGTGTGAATAGAGTTCTCATAGGCCCCTGCTTAAGAAAACACCCTATGAGCTTTACAAGGGTAGAAAACCAAACCTGTCCTACTTTAGAATCTTTGGTTGGTAAGTGCTTTGTGTTAAACAATGGCAAGAACACCTAGGAAGTTTGACCCTAAGGCAGATGAAGGTATCTTTTTAGGATATTCCCAAACTAGTAAGGCCTATAGAATCTACAACAAAAGAACAAAGACCATAGAAGAGTCAGTTCATGTAAAGTTTGATGAATCCCTTTACAGAAACTTGAACAAAACTCCTTCTAAGGTTGGATGAATTTTGGATGAAGTTGTAGAATCTGAACCACTTGAACAACCATATAGCTGACCCTCCAACTAGATCATACCTTGTAGAACCATAGAAGAACCTGTGAGTTGCCTAAGGAATGGAAGTTCAACAGAAACCACCCTTTAGACAACATTATAGGCGATATCTCTTAAAGGTGTTGCAACTAGGAGAAGCCTTAGTCAGTTTTGTAACTTTACAGCCTTTGTGTCTCAGATTGAACCTAAGAACATTAAGGAAGCCCTGTTAGATAGTGAGTGGATACTTGCTATGCAAGAGGAGTTAAACCAGTTTGAGAGAAACAAGGTGTGGAGTTTAGTACCTAGGCCAGAGGGTAAGCATGTCATAGGAACCAGATGGGTGTTCAGAAACAAGTTGGATGAGAATGGTGTGATAACAAGGAACAAAGCCAGATTAGTAGCAAAGGGTTATAGTCAAGAGGAAGGAATAGATTTTGATGAAACCTATGCCCCAGTAGTTAGACTAGAAGCCATAAGAATTTTATTGGCTTATGCTTGTATCATGGACTTCAATCTATATCAAATGGATGTGAGAAGTGCCTTTCTCAATGGTGACCTCCAAGAGGAAGTCTTTGTTAGCCAAACACCTGGTTTTGAAAATCCTGATTTTCCTAACCATGTGTATAAACTCTCCAAGGCCCTCTATGGGTTAAAACAAGCTCCAAGAGCTTGGTATGAGAAGCTCAGCAATTTCCTCATTCAACAAAATTTTTCAAGAGGAAATGTTGACAAGACACTTTTTACAAAAACTACTGAAAATGACATCTTGCTTGTCCAAATATATGTTGATGACATAATATTTGGATCTACAAATAATAAACTGTGCAAAGAATTTGAAAATTTGATGAAAGGTAAATTTGAAATGTCAATGATGGGTGAACTGTCTTATTTCTTGGGATTTCAAATTAACCAAAGCAAGCAAGGCATTTTCATTAGTCAATCTAAATATTGTTCTGATTTGATAAAGAAATTAACTTTGATTAAACTTAAGTCCATTGATACACCCATGAGTCAAGGAAAATTTCTTAGACCGAGATGAGAAAGGTTAAACCTGTAGATGTCACTAGATTTCGTGGTATGATTGGATCTCTGCTCTACCTTATAGCAAGCCAACCAGACATCATGTTCAGCGTTTGTATGTGTGCAAGGTATCAATCGAATCCGAAGGAATCTCACTTCAGTGCAGTCAAGAGAATTTTCAGATACTTGGTAGGAACTAAAAGTCTTGGATTGTGGTATCCAAAAGGATCAACATGTACATTGATTGGTTATTCAGACTCAGACTTTGCCGGTTGTAAACTCGACAGGAAAAGTACTTCAGGAACTTGTCATCTGCTTGGAAATTCTCTAGTGTCTTGGTTCAGTAAGAAGCAAACAAGCATTGCATTGTCTACTGCTGAAGCTGAATACATAGCAGCTGGGAGCTGTTGTGCTCAAATTCTGTGGATGAAACAGCATTTAATGGACTTCGGTGTCGATTTGGGAACAGTGCTGATGATGTGTGACAACACAAGTGCTATCAGTATAGCCAAGAATCCAGTAATGCACTCAACGACAAAACACATTGAGTTAAGGCATCACTTCATAAGAGACCACTTTAAGAATGGAGTTATTAAACTTGAGTATGTGAACACTACAGAACAGTTAGCTGATATATTCACAAAAGCTTTGCCAAGAGAAAGTTTTTTTAATATAAGGATGAAACTAGGGATCATTGATCCTAGTGAAAGTATGATTTTTTTGTTGATTCTGGTATTTTTTCAGTAATGTTTTCCAGTTAAAATCGATTTGGGAATCGATTACCAGCATGGTAAAATGGTTTATAAAATCGATTTGGGAATCGATTACTTTAGCCCAGGATTCAAAGTTCAGAAAATTTTTTTAAACCTTCACGAGCATCGATTTGGAAATCGATTAGTTCAGTGTTCAACATTAAGACAATCGATTTGGGAATCGATTTAAGTAAAACTGGAACTCGATTTGAACATCGATTTGAAATATGACCGTTACTCTTATTTACTAGCCGTTGAGCATCATCATTACTGAATCGATTGAGGATCCCAGCAACGGTAACCTAATCGATTGGGAAATCGATTTAGAAGGTTAAGAGTATAAATAGGAACAATTCTAAATCGATTTCTGCATTCTATTTTTTCCAGATCTTCACTGATTTCTCTTGTCTGCTTCATTCTTCTGTCTCTGCATTTGTTAATATCTTCATTCTACTTTCTACCTACTTCGAATCTACATCAAGTTATTGATATGGCACGTGTAAAACAGACCCAAGCTCTACTCCATAACCCTCATCTTCTTCACAAGTGAAACACCTTCACCCCCACCAACTTTGACTAAGAGAGTACCTATACCAACTCACAAAAATTCTTGCCAAAGATAAGGGCAAGGCTCCCGCACCAATCCAAGAAAAGACGAGAGAAACGCAAGGAACCCCTACAGAGAAGCTCATGGCTGATGCCATGAAAGAAATATCTCAAAAGAGGAAGAAGAAACCTAATTCTTCACCACCTCCCAAGAAGGTCTCAACACCAAAGGAAAAGGAGGCATAACCATCTCTATCAACAGACTTTGCAAAGAGGAAAATTCATGAGGCAAGAACCATGGATTTTGCATACTTTGATGTGGTTGAATTCACGTTTCAGAATCACCTTAGATTTCATGGATTGGAGAGTTTTCTTTCTTCTACACTTGATAGCTACCCAAGGCTGATCAGGGGAATTTTATTCTACTTTCAAGATGACTGAAGAAGGATTTTACTGCTTTAGTTAAGGAAAAAGGATTGCAATGTCCTTTGACGATTTTCTCTACTTTGTCTGGATTGCCTTTTTATGGCAAATCTATTGATGGCAGCTCGGAAGCTGACACTGCTTGCTGAAGGTTGGGAAGAAACTCTTGATAGGCATACATCGGGTAAAAGACCTGATGATTGATGGGTTTGTTGAATCTATTTCACTGCCCATTGGTCAAATGAAGGTTCAACAGAGGATGTTGATGTATACTCTTACGCGTATGCTGGTGCCAAGATCAGGAAACCATGCAGTAGTCCAGAAGTTGGACATAATACTGTTATGGGGGCTTATCCAAAGAGCTACGGATGAGTTGGAGTTGGATTGTGCTAAGGCACATGTTGGAAGCATCTCAAAGCAAGCTAATGTTGCCTTATCCACAGCTGATCACAAAAATTCTCAAACATTTCAAGGTTTCTTTGGAAATGAGGAATCTGCTAAAACTACCCTGGTGTTTGGAGAATATCAATTTTGAATCAAATGCAATTGAAAAGGCTACACGGAAAATGGATAAGACCTCAAGTTGCTGTTGAACCAGCCCAACCTCAGCCACAACCTCAGCCTCAACCTGTCACTGCACCTGCTACTCCTGATTTTGTTGGCAAATAATGGAATTCTTTGAAGCTCAAATGGCACACAATGCCAAAGTGTTAGATCTCTCAGTCCAGATTGGAAGCAAGTCTAAGGACTCTGCAAGCCTCCTTGAACTCAGTTGTTCAGGATGTGGATGCGATTCAAGCACACCTAGGCATCAAACTGTCGTTTGAAGACATCGCGAATATTGGTCGAAAAGCAGCAGAAGAACCTAACCCGGATCCCCTAGATAACCCTGAGACTCACGGTGAGGAGACACCTGCTGAGGTTAATACAGCGGTCTCAACCTCTCCCATAGATGATAGTGAGGACCAGCCTAGACTAGGTGTTTAGGATCCTTAGGTTTTATACTGTTTTTGCTCTGACCTGTAATAATCCTGTGATGTATGATGAGTTTTTTTTTTAAAAATTTAATATCATTTGGCTTAATCATCTAAGTTGCTCATTAACTGCTATGATTGTTTTTTTTTTGACTTGATACACATGACCTTCATTGCTCTGTTACACTATGTTATATGATTCCAAACCCAATGCTTATGTTCTTTAATATAGGGGGAGGAATTGTTTTCTGCTTTTTGTCTTAACTGACAAAGGGGGAGAAAAATTATAAAACTTGATAGCTGCATTGTTTTTACAATTGTTTTTTGCTCTGATACTTAATAATGTAGTTTAATAATACTCTTATGCTTGTTGTTTGAAATGCTCAAGTTAAAATTGTATGAAATTGTCAATTATGCCAAAAAGGGGAGATTGTTGGACTTTAGTCCTTTGAATCCTAATTTTGACATAATTAACAAACATACAAATGTTCATACACCACATGATAAATCTAATATTTGAATTGAGCAAGATTTCAGGAACAACAATCAAATCCTACACACTTGGAACATATTGCTTGGAACACAAGAAATCAACAAAAGTTGATTTTTTGACTGAAGTAAATCGATTGGGAAATCGATTTCATAACAAGGGTGTAAGGAAACACAACTGTTTGTGTTGGTATAATCGATTGGCAAATCGACTGACTAAATTAGAAATGAAAAATGCACAAGTCAGTAGCACCCTGTTTTACAGGCTAATCGATTGACAAATCGATTATACATTTCACAAAGTAAACCTGATTGAAATAAATCGATTGGGAAATCGATTGTACAAGTCACAATGACACCCCAGTTTTGAGGGTAATCGATTGGCAAATCGATTGCTTAAATATCATTTGCAAAATAACTTTCCCTGTGACAAACACAATCGATTGGACAATCTATTGTGTAAAATTTCAATCAATTAAGTATGGTTGCAATCGATTGGGAAATCGATTGAACTAAGCTCCAGGTAAGAACGTTTTCAGACAAATACATACAAATCGATTGGCACGTCGATTAACATCAAAATAGCTGAGTCACTGACTGAAACACAATCGATTGGCAAATCGATTGAAAGATCTTTTGAAATCTCAGTAAACTCTAAGCTTGTGGCCAAATCGATTCTGAGTATTTGTTAATCGATTATGAAGACTTAATAAATCGATTACGAAATCGATTGGTATGTGTTTTAATTTGAACATAACATCTGCAATCGATTACGAAATCGATGCATATCAGTCTTAACATAATCACTGAAAAATGTTGTTTAAAGAATCGATTGGTAAATCGATTGGCTTATATAGTTTCAAGATTCAAGAAAAACAAGACACACGATAATCGATTGGCAAATCGATTAGACCGGTTTTATTGCTTTACGAAATCGATTGGTAAATCGATTGATTAATATGTTTTTCAGAAGAATGATTCTATATGGGTGATAGTGGACCGACTGACTAAATCTGCTCACTTTTTGCCGGTAAGGACCACCTATAAGGTAGATCAGCTAACGGAGATCTACATTGCTGAAATTGTGAGGTTACACGGGGTACCATCGAGCATTGTATCAGACCATGAACCGAAGTTTACATCACATTTTTGGGGAGCATTGCACGAAGCATTGGGAACGAAGCTACGATTGAGTTCAGCTTACCATCCACAAACGGACGGACAGACTGAAAGGACGAATCAGTCCTTGGAAGATCTGTTAAGTGCATGTGTATTAGATGATCGGGGGAGCTGGGATGATGTACTTCCGTTGATTGAGTTCACTTACAACAATAGTTTCCACGCAAGTATTGGAATGGCACCATATGAGGCTTTATATGGGCGCAAGTGTCAAACGCCCTTGTGTTGGTATAAAGACGGTGAGAATATGATTATCGGACTAGAGATGGTGCAACAGACTACGGCTAAGGTGAGGAAGATCAAGGAGAAAATGAAGACTTCACAAGATCGTCAGAAGAGTTACGCAGACAAGCGTCACAGACTTTTGGAATTCGAACAGGGTGACCATGTATTTCTGAGAGTCACACCTACTACTGGAGTAGGTAGAGCCTTGAAATCGAAGAAGTTGACTCCAAAATTCATTGGACCATATCAGATTTCTGCACGAATTGGGCCGGTTGCTTATCGGATTGCATTACCTCCGATACTGTCCAATATTCATGACGTGTTTCATGTGATCGAACCAGACACAATCCAGCTAAAGGATAACCTGTCGTTCGAAGTACCACCGGTGACAATTAATGATCGGACGATCAAGCGATTGAGGACCAAGGATATTTCATTGGTCAAGGTAATTTGGAACCCAATTACTGGAGATGCGACTTGGGAACTGGAGAGCAAGATGAGGGAGCAACACCCAGAGCTATTTATCGACGCATAGTTTCGAGGACGAAACTAATTTTAGGGGGGTAGTAATGTAAGACCCATAATTTTAAAGTACCATTTTATGTATTTTTGGGGGTATTTTTAGATTTTGGCTCAGAGGCTTTTTAGCCAAAGTAATAATATTTTGGAGTTTTTATAATCAAAAAGATATTTTGATGCCGATTAGAATTTCTCGTCGATAATAAATTGAATTAAGTGCGGTGAATCCTGTACGGAGAATTTAATGCGTTACGGATGAAATGGTAATTTAACAAATATCTAGATATTTTCGAGATATTTTGTTAAGTTATATTATTATATATATGTGTTGTTTTGGGGGGAAAAAGAAAGGAAAACTAGAAGGAAGGAAAAGGAAAGAAAAGAGTATATAAAAGAAAGAAGGAAAAAGGAAGAAAGGAAAAACAAAGGAAAGAAAAAGAAAGGAAGGAAAATTCGACTTTTCCATCTTCTTCCTCTGATCAACCGTGACCCATTTTCCTCCTTCTCCCATTTTCATTTTCGTCGCTTTCTTTTCTTCAAAACTAGTAACCCAAGGTTGGGTGAGAGTTAGAACAAGGATTTCGCAACTCCACACTTCCTCTTTGATTCGAAAACGAAGAAAAACAGTATTTGAGATCCAAACACAAACCCCTCCGTTTCTTCTAGATCCAAGCTTCACTTCACGAAGAGTTAGAAGGGAAAGTTGCACACTACCATGCCACGGTGCTAGGGGACCAATTTGGAGGCGACGTTGCGAGCGAATATTTTACCGGCTTTACTCGCGGTACCGGAAAACCACGTTGAAGCTAACGTTAAGGTAAGGGCTCCTTCCAAACTTCTAGTTTGCATTAGGGACTTATCTGTGGTTGTGTGGGAAAGAATTTATTAGGATTTAATGTATCGATTTGGGGAAAAACGAATCTTATGCGTTACGGGTAAAACCTTAGAGTTAGGTTTTGTTTAGATTGATGAATGTTTCGTGGTAAATGAATTTGAAGTCATTGTGTATGACTATGAGTAAATGAAGTCTGATGCATTTGGGTGTCATGTTGTGTTGAATTGTGTTCGTTGTATTTGGCGTGTCCATACTTGATGTTTGTTAATTGGTGTGTTTGTTGTGAATTATGGTTTGAATGTGAGAGTATGTTTGAGTTTGTTTCTGTGGAATTTGAAAACCATTAGAGTTAAACGAGTATTAAAAATGGGGAACCTTTAATACCTCGGTTTACTTAATGTGCGTTTGAGGAAATGTTTAAGTAACTGGGCGTTGAGAATGGGGAAATCTCTTAATGTCTCGGTTACTTAACTATCGTTTTTGAAAAATCGTTTCAGTAAATGAGTATTAAGAATGGGGAATCTCTTAATGTCTTGTTTACTGAATGTTTTGTGTGAAATCGTTTAAGTCAAAAGTATATTAAGAATGGGGAAATCTCTTAATATGTCTGTTTGCTTAACGTTTTGTTTTGAAAATCATTAAGATAAATCGGTATTAAGAATGGGGAATCTCGTAATGACTTATTTATTTAATGTTGTTTTAAAAACCGTTTAAGTTAACTGGGCGTTAAGAATGGGGAATCTCTTAATGTCTTGGTTACTTAATGTTTGCTGTGAAAGTCGTTTAAGTTAAATGGGTATTAAAAATGGGGAATCTTTTAATATCTGCATTTGCTTAACGATTTGTTGTGGAATGGAGTCCGTGTATGCTCATGCATTTCATTTGGTAAATTGTGTTGACACCGTGATAGGTGACACCTTGGTAAACTGTACTGACCCGTGATAGGTGGTATGTTACGATTTACGTTTTTGGTGAATTGTGCTGACCCGTGATAGGTGGCACCTCGTAAACAGTACTGGTCTGTGATAGGCGGGACGTTTACGATTCACGCTTTTTCTTTTAG